>JACXGJ010004535.1:0-44650 GCA_016801105.1 Esox niger
ACTAGTGTTGATTGGTACAACAGTTGTGGAGGTTTAATGTAGTCTTTAAAGAGCAGGTATGCATCACAAATTGATTGTGTGTGTGTGTGTGTGTGTGTGTACGTGCGTGCGTGCGTGTATTTCTGTGTGTGTGTTTGTCAGATATTGGAGAATGTCCACCTGCCACCCCCCCCCCCATCTCCCCCTGCTGTGTTTAATAGTGTGTGTCTATGTTCTGGGACCAGTGCCTTAGGAGGGCCTGCTGTGCAACGCGTTCTCCCATTCCCAACACCTCCCTCTTTTCCACCCCCCTCTGCTCTCACTGTCTCCCCTCCGTTTTTCCCACCCTCCCTCCTTTTCCCCCTCCCCTCTCCCTTACTCTCTACGCTGATCGATTCCAGCCGTCTGCAACATGTCTTACAGATTTATTGGTCTAGATGACAGGGAGGGGGAAGGTAAACAAGGCTCTCATCCACATGATCATCCTGTCCTCAGGCTAATGGACACACCTGCCTTTCTGCTTCTATGTGTGTGTGCACATGTGTGTTTGTTTGTGTGTGTGTGCGTGCATGTGCGAGCATACAACCTCTGAAAGATGGCATGCTTGTCCTGTTTCCAAAAAACAAACCTAGAGCATTTCCTGACTTTTATTGTTCACAATTGAGCACAAAGCTATTGAAGCAAGAGTTTGGAAAATATCTAGTGAAGTGTTGCCCAGTGGTTCCAGCAGTCTGATCCAATGTCTCTGGTACTGCTGTAGTGTGAGTTCTGACCTAGCCCACTGCTCTTTCAGCAATAACCCACTTGTCAATCTTTACCCACTGCCTCCGTCAATAAAGTATTAAATGCCTAGAAAATATATTTAAAAACAAAACATGTACTCATAACAATATCCAGAAAAGCCCACAACCAATTCCCCCTTTGGCCCTTAGGCGAAGAAGAAATCCCATATGGGCTGAAATATTCAGTCCTCATGCGATATTCAACAGGATGTGTGTGTATGGACCAGTGAACACATCAATACAATAAATAACTACTTCTACTGAACAACAACAAATGGCACCCTTTTCCCACAGGGTCCTGGTCAAATGTAGTGCACTAGATAGGGACTAGGGCACCATTTGGGATGTGAATACGGTATTTCCATAGGGACATATAGCTATTGCATCTTACACCATCGATTCTCGGGTTTAAATGTCAATGTATTCATTGTTGATTTCATTCGGAGGGATATGCATATCATCTCATCCTCAGAGAAGCAGGGGCTATGAGACTTTAAGCCTTGCACCGTCTTGAGTGACAGAGAGCTTCTCTGAAGTGTGTTCTTATCAATCCTTCAATATTGAGCTAACAAAAGGTTATGCCCTGCCACTGGCTGCTCTAGAATAAAGGTTGAATCAAAGCAGAGGCACTGACAGTGAATCCTCCTTTCTTCCTTGTTCTTTCGTTCTATTTTTCTGTCTTCCTTCTCTCTGCCTTGGGTCCAAGCCGGTTCCCCGTTCTATCAACCTCAACTTTCAACCTACAGTATTTATGTCCCTGTCTCTCTGTTCCCCACTAGCAGTCCAAATACACAGTGACTTGGCTCTTGCAGAGCAGCTTGTCTCTGTGTGTGTGTGTGTGTGTGTGTGTGTGTGCGCACGTGCGCGTGTGGCGGTTTCTGTGTGTAATCATCATATCCCCGTACTCACACTTGCAGTGTGTGTCACAGAGGGCCTGTTTCCTCATGTCACAGAGGCGTATGGATCCTCTACTGCTGCTGTAGGCGAAGGTGTTACACTGCTGGGGGTGAAACTCTGCTGCCGTGATCACCTCTGTCAGGTCCTCCATGTTAGACGGCTTGATGTCCACGATGTCTGTGGAGAGGCTGGCTCAGGGACAAAGAACCTGGGAAAGCATTTCCTACAATGACAGGCTGGCTAAATCAGTTGGACTTTCTAAGATGAAGTCGGTCGATATTTCTAGTTGAGGAACTAGTCATGTTGTCCAGTACAACTGAACTGGTGTTTTCATGTCTTAAAACGTATAGGATACTGAAGCTCTGGTCAGTGATCTCCAGGTTCCACAGATTGACCCTGAGGTCGTCGGTAGAGATGTAGGTCTGGAGGTCAGAGTTGACAGAGATGGAGTTGATGTGATAGGTGTGGGCGTTGCTGTAGACACGACGCGCTGTCGCCTCCACCATCAAATCTGTCGGCTGGAGCACAGGCACCTGGGAGGAGGAAAGGCTCTTTTGTCAGTACAACAGCTGACACATCCTCTGTCATGACTAATGCTGCAATGTGTCCTAACTTTAATCACAGTACCAGGCCTATAGCGAGGTGCTAACAGCCAGAAATGGCCTGGGGGTACTGTTCTACCCTACAGAGAAGCCATTAACACATACTTCATTCACTCTGAGGAACAGAGAAAGACAGACAGAGAGACAGAAAGATGGAGACCACTGTTTTCCTCATATTGTAATAGCTCAATTGTGATGCACTGTCACAGAAAACCCTAATATTTTTATGAAGTATGACTTTTTTTATCAAGCTGAGCACAGTTAACCATTGTGCACAGTTTACTATTGTACGAGCACCCGACGTTCCGAGTATCAAGCTAGCAAGTGAGGTCGGAGACACGTAACTGGCTGTGTAACGTTTGTCTTGAACTCTCAGTAAGTGACTGTCACGTTAACATAAAGAAGGCAGCCTTCATCTGAGCAACAACCAAAGGTAAGTAGCTAGCTAGCTAACTGCCACATCTCAATAACAACAATAGATTAACATCATGCACACAATATTAGAGATTTGGCAGCTGCAATAATATTTCAGATTTTCGTACCCCCCACCCTGTTGTTGGGAAAAAAGTAAGGGAAACACTGTAGAGACAGAGACAGAGAACTAAAGACCGACATGGACAGAGAGATAGAGAGACAGAAAGACTGAATGGGGGAAAGACAGAAATACACTTGCTTTAGACAAATGTCTCCTTTGCCAGTAAAGCCTTTTAAATTGAAACTGAATTCAGACAGTGAGAGAGATCAAGGAGACAGACAGAAACAAAGCTATGGAAGATCTACTGACCAGTGACTAGATCATCAGTAACAAACCTCAAAAATCAAAATCTTTACCCCACAACACCTACACAGAATTATTGGAAAAATGTATGTGAACTTGAATCACAAAATTAAATTATACAAAATTCTGAATAAAGGTGTCAAAATAGTCTGAAATATTGCAATACAGTGTGGTTTAGTTTTTGCTCCGTAGCCGACCAGAAGGCCCCTCAACAAGAGGTGAAAACCGCCCTGCACATCACTGGTGCCCAGGTTTCTATCATCAAGGACCTCCAGTGCAAACAGTGGGAACATCATAGACCCTTCACATCCATGCCACAAACTGATTGCCCTCATACCATCAGGCAGGCAGTACACTGTAACCCTGCTGAACTCTGTGACCCATCACTTTCCCCCCCCCCCCCAGGAAACTTGTTGCCCTACTAATCCATATATGTTCACCTGGCGCAGCCAGAAGAGGACTGGTCACCCCCCTTAGCCAGGTTCCTCTCTAGGTTTCATCCTAAACAACACTACTGTTGGGGTTTAACACTTTTTTTTTGTTTTGTAATAGCACTTTCTGACAACTGCTGATGTAAAAAGGGCTTAATAAATACATTTGATTGATTGATTGACCTTGCACTGCTGCTATTCCCACAATTCAGTAGCATATGCACCTTGCACATTCAGTTTGCCTCTTTGCACATTTCAAACTGCCATCATGCTTGCATTTTTACAGCTGTACATACACATCTTCATCATTTATGCATTTCTGCTGAATCCCGGTTGCACATGCTGCCTTAATTCTACAATTTGCCTGGATTACACAGCTAGAATGCTACTTAGTATCTTTACCCAGTCATCCATTACCCCACTTGTAACATGCACTATACTTAATGCTTATAATCTTTGTTGTGTACATTTTCTATGTTAGTAATATTAGGTTGACAGTATGTATACTGTCTTAATTGTTTCCAAACTTGCTTGGGCAATGTAAGCAAATGTTTTCCAAGCCAATAATGCCCTTTACAGTATTGAATTGACTGAGACAGAGATAGACAGAGAGATGGACAAAGACAGACACAGAGAGTCAGAGACAGATAGAGACAGACAGAGAGACAGAGATATAAATACACTGAGCTGGAAATTGAAGACCATAGCTGGCTGGTTGAGGCACTTCCAAAGAATGGAGAGAGAGAAATGCTCCCCTTCAGATCACTAATCAGAGCACACAAATCGATGACTCTTCCCTTCCTTCCTCCCTGACCCCTCCTATTCCTTATGGTTGTGTGAGTTTGAGAGAGATCAAATGTCAGCGCTGACTGAGCATTTGAGCTCTCTCAGAATTATCCTCCATATCGGGGTGTGTGTTTCTGTGTTTGTGTGTGTGTGTGTGTGTGTGTGTGTGTCTGAGTTGACATTAGGTGTGGCACACCTATCCTCTGAGACATGATCCTTCATTTTGAGTACATTTCTCCAGGGCAGTAGAGGGAGCAATACTGCACATTATTAGAAGACTGAAGACCCCCTTATAGACCCATTCCTGCATAACGTATTGCAATATTAATGTCAATGATATCGAATCATTGAATGACTTCTCATCTTCAGACAGGGGAAGCATTGAAGAGTAAACCGCGCTTATGAAATCCTGTGTCCGTGTGCGTGTGTCCGTGTGCGTGTGTCCGTGTGCGTGTGTCCGTGTGAGTGTGTGCGTGTGTCCGTGTGCGTGTGTCCGTGTGCATGTGTGATCTCTCACCCGTAGCGTGGTGATGGTAGACGGGTCTCTGATGCGTCCATCCTCATCCTTCAGGTTGTACCCCTCTGGTCTTCTGTCTCTCTCACTGATCTTCCATAGCTTCACTGTCTTATCTACAAAACACACGCAGATTGGTGGAGAGGTATAGTGAGAGAGATATAGAGACAGAAAGAAAGACAGAGAAAAGGAGACACCAACAGAGAGAGAATAAGAGAGAGAGATAGCATTGAGCTCCAGGGTTCAGTGAGTAATTGTGTTGTGTGCTACGTCTGGTGTTCAATCTGTCACACATTTGGACTTATGCCAGCCTAAGCAGTATTATCCATGACTGTAGTCATAGAGATGTTATAGTGACCTAAGTCTGGGGTCATAACAATGACATAAAGATGTTATAACTACATTGGACTGTATTCATATAGATAACACAGAGATGCTACCTAGCTCTGTGGTCATAAAGAAGACATAGAGATATTATACGTTTTTAAGACGGAGGTCATATAAATGGCATAGAAAGGTTCTGACTGCTGTCCAAAGAATCAGATGCAGTTCCATAGGTTAAAGAGTAGAACCACAAATTCATCTGATGTAGATCTGAAGTAACCATCGGGGGGGGAAATCATTTCCCATGTTTCCATAGCACATAGTAAACAGTGGAGCCTCTAGCCCTTCAATATCCATATAAGGGCAATTTCTGTTAGATCTGTATGTGTTCTGCTTGACTGAGCCAGAGCCAAATCCACAAGCTGAATCCTTGGAGATGGAGAGCTTCATGCATGGATGAAACAGCAAGAAGGACACACACGTTGCGCACACACAGACTCACGTATGAATGGACACACACACTCACAGCAGGGCTACACGAGCAACGACAGATGGAGCTGGCTGTGGTTCCACTGCTTCTAACTCTTACGCGCGCGCACACACACACACACACACACACACACACACACACATAATAAGTCACACACCGTTGGTGGATAAGAGGAAGTAGGCCGCATTCTGCTGCGGCAGCCATCTTATTTTGTTGATCTTCTCCTCTATCTCCAGACTCTTCAGGTAGTCAAACTCTGGCTCATGACTCTGGAAGGTACTGTAAACATTATACTCCCCTCGCCTCTGGGGCTGGCTTTTAGTCTGGGGGAAGGGACAGGGAGACAGAGAGAAAGGGCGGGAGAAGGAAGACAGAGGGGGAGACAGAAAGGAAGAGAGAGAAGGAAAGAAAGGGGAGACACAAGGCATCAGTTAGTTAGCAGTCTTGTTATTTCAGTGATAGAGGCAGTCTTGCTGCGTGTGTGTGTGAGAGTGTGTGTGTGTGTGTGTGTGAGTGTGTGTGTGTGTGTGTGTGTGTGAGTGTGTGTGTGTGTGTGTGTGTGTGTGTGTGTGTGTGTGTGTGTGTGTGAGTGAGGGTGTGTGTGTGTGTGTTGATGAGGTATCTGTACCTCTTGTTCTCTTTGGAAAACCACCACTCTTCCTCCTTTATCCCCTGTGGCCAACAGTTCCCCCGAAGGGTTAAACTCCACTGTTGAGATTATGTCAGCTGGAACAAAATAAAGAGACGCAATCACTGAGAAGATTTTCTTAAGATTGAAAGCTAATTTCTAACAATTTTCCATTTACATAAAATTAAACATGAAATCTTCAGCTTGATGACTAGTCCAATAATTCCTTAAGAAACAAAGAGTTGCCCTGATGACCCAGATAAAAGGAAAATGATGTGTAAGAAATATGGGTTAAACGGCTGTCTGTGGGATTGGCTTATTTCAAGTAATTCACTTCCATCATCAGACTGAAGTATTCTGGCAATCAGCCAGTTAATTAACGTAACAATCTTCACACAATCAGGAACTCATCAGTTCAGCAGGAGATTAAAAACACTATCATCACACTATGAATGCTATTCGTTTCCTCTCTACTTTATCTAAGTGGCACCTTTTCCCAGAGGAGTCGCTGCAGTGAAGAGACATTTTCCTCTCGTCGTTTGTATCTTATATCCACAAACAGAAAGGTTATAGTGAGAGACTGAGGAATGACTTTAGAACATTTCTAATGGCTACTTCATAAGATCCCAAACATTGTTGTTCCACAGGCAAGTTTAGACATCCATGTTACCAGGCATTTGGCTCTCTAGACAAGCTTTTCGAGAATGTTAGTATGCAATAGTCCCACGCAGACATCTATGTTTCCCATACTATTCTCCCGAAATCCATGCATCTGATATGATCGGCTTCAAGAGGTTATATAGCTTTCCATCAAGACAAGCTACAATGTATCAACATCAACTTGTTGGTTCCCATTAGCTCCAATCAAATGAATATATATATATATATATATTTATATATATTTCTTAATTTAAAACCATAGGTTCCTCACTCAAAACCTTCCTTTTTGACATTTTTGGAAAGGAAAGAAAAAGGTGCAGTGGTCTCTTAATTTGTTTCCAGAGCTGTATATATGAAGACAAAGAGAAAAAGGAGACATTTAGTTGGCTCTCTGAGGATTCTGTTATTTTCACATATGAGCTCACCGCACACACAAACACACAATTTGAGCAAAGAGAGGAGAGGATAGGAGTTGCCATGGAGACCATTACAGTCTCAATAGCCTGTGTGTGTGTGTGTGTGTGTGTGTGTGTGTGTGTGTATGTGTGTGTGTGTGTGTGTGTGTGTGTGTGTGTGTGTGCGTGTGTATATGTGTGTGTGTGTGTGTGTGTGTGTGTGTGTGTGTGTGTGTGCCAGAGTCTCTAACACTGTTGCTGATACAAGCATTTCTTCAGAAGTGCATTGTGCATAGAAGGGTGCAATAGAGTGCAGCACAGGATCAGGAAGCTAGCACCCAGAATGGAATCTGTCTGACAGAACAGCATACAACTGTAGCCTGTACATTCCCAGAGAGACAGTGAGAGCTGGAAAGGTCTACATTCCCAGACCCATCAATCATCAGTCGCTCAAGGGTGCCGAGGGAAGACGAGCCTGAATCAAAGTATTTCTCCCCCTCCCTCCAACTCTTGCTCCTCCTCATCATTAACACATTAGGGGAAACAGTAATTGATGATGCTGCTTTTAAATGAGTTTACACTTCAACACGTCCTCCTTCCATCATCTGATTGAATGTGGAGAACCACTCAAGCAAGACATCAGACAGTCTTGATGGAGCTCTTCTCGAAACGACTCGTCTCCATGCAAATAAACCTAAAACATGAGGATTTCCAATCAGGGAAATACGTGATGTGATACTGAAGTGTCCCATCCCCTTCGTGGCCTGGTGAAACATTACGTCAACAAATGCAACCACATCTTCACGTTTATGGGAGACATTTCGGTCAGTAACATTCTTTGGTGGTCACCCAGGCCACTCAGACCATAAGTGAATAAGGTCTATAAATCCTGTACCCAGTCAGGTGTGACAGAGGTCACAGTGAGACATGAGATGCACCCTCAGGGACAGATCAATCACAGCCAATAAGAGAGACCACCATTCAGCTTCAAAGTAAGAGTTTGACCTGAAACCTTTCCACTGCAAATAATATGTGAAAAACTGTGTTTGTACATGGTGTACACTTATATGTCTCATTTGTGATTGATATTTATTCATCCTATGTAATTGTTATTTATAAATTGACCAATGACCACATGGCCTAGAAGAGCATGAGTACATGATCACAAAGACCCGTTTGTATTCAATGAAAATCCTATATTAATATGTGACCTGAAATCACAAATTCAAACTCCAGCAAAAATACTGACACGTAGACCGGAACTACTATTAAAACAGCCAGAAAACACAGGCCAAAATATAACATGTAGTCAAACATGTCTATTTCAGCTAGCTAATATGTGGGTCAATACATCGTAATGAGATTCCCTAAAGTACACCAGCAAAAGCAGTTATTTTGTTAGAAGCCAAAATGGTGTGATGGTGTGGGGTCAGTTGATATAATGCCAGCTATTAAGAGAGTAACTGGCAGAGAGATGAAATGTGGGAATACTGCGTTGCTGCACTGTGCTGGCCAGTCTGCATCAATGGAGAATGCTAAAGACATTATTCATATTCTTTCAAATACACATGTTATATTGGTGCACAATGATTGTCTGAATTCTCTGAAGGAGATTTTAGGTGTCTATGCTACTTATAGTCAGGTCAGGAAATATTAGGACACAATTTCCATAATTTTGGCTCTGTATGCCACCACAATAGATTTGAAATGAAACAACCGAGATGCAATTGAAGTACAGACTTTCAGCTTTAGTTCAAGGGTTTTGACAAAAACAGGGTATGAAACATTTATGAGTTGCAACCATTTGAAAATTTATTTCAGGGGCTCAAATGTAATTGGACAAATTAACACAATCATAAATACAATGTTCATTTTTAACACTTTGTCGAGAATCCTTTGCAGGCAATGGCTGCTTGAAGTCTGGAATGCATGGACATCACCAAACGCTTTGCCAGGCCTTTATTGCAGCTGTTTCAGTAGTTGTTTGTTCGTGGGTCTTTCTGTCTTAGGTTTCGTCTTCAGCAAGTGATATACATGCTCAATCGGGTAGAGATCAGGTGATTGACTCGGCCATTGCAGAATATTCCACTTCTTTGCCTTAAAAAAACTCCAGGGTTGCTTTTGCAGTATGTTTTGGGTCATTGTCCATCTTTAAAGGGAAGTGCTGTCCAATCAACTTGGCTGAATTTCGCTGAATCTGAGCAAACAATATATCCCTATATACTTCAGAATTCATCCGGCTGCTTCCGTCTTCTGTCACATCATGAATAAACACTTGTGACATTGGATATGCCTACCTCCTGGAGAATGTTCTTCCCTGGGCTGGATGTTGTGAAGTGTTTTTTCTTTACCATGGAAAGAACCCTACAATCATCCACCACTGTCTTCCATGGACATCCAGGCCTTTTTATTTTCTTCTCAGAATGTACCAAACCATTGATTAGGCCACTCCTAATGTTCCTGCTGTCTCTCTGATTGATTTTTGTTTTTGCAGCCTAAGGAAGGCCTGTTTCACTTGTATTGAGAGCTCCTTTGAACACATGCTGTGGATTCACAGCAACAGCTTCCAAATATGAATGCCAAACCTGGAATCAACTCTAGACCTTTTACCTGCTTAATTGATGAAGAAATAACCAAGGACAAGGCCATACCTGTCCACAAAACCTATTTTGAGATAAATGTCCAATTATTTTTGGTCCCTTGAAAAAGAGTGTGCTACATATTAAAGATCTGTAATTCCTATAAGCTTCCTCAAATTTGGATGTGACCTGGAGAGCCTGCACATTAAGTCCATATTCATTATGTACTGAATAATTTGGTAAACAGCCAAAATAACAAAACTTGTGTCAGTGTCCAATTATTTCCGGACTTAACTGTAGGTTCACATATACAAATGTATGCTCGATCTAGACAACATTATATCGTTATATACAGTATTTGTGTGTTTTTAGTAATGGAGAAGAACCACTTAGGTACCCTGATGTTTAATAAAACTGCCCCTTAAGAGAAATGTGTATGTAGAGCTTAAGAAAATAAGGATTTTCAATGGGATGTATGACATTTTGCAGCCCCATTGAATAATAAGGAACATTGTTATCTCTGGCTTAGGGATTTGAGTTAGGTAAAAAGTATCCTTATGGCCAGGGTATGAAATAGAGTTTTTAGTTTTTTTTAAAGTATTTTTCTCCACATAGACAGTAACATGTCAAATATATGTGGGTGTATTTGTCTGCATTAACCCTAACCCACGTTGTCTATGTTGTTTTCATATCTCACAGCTGTCCAATGAATCTAAGCTAAAAAAAATCAGTGAGTGACCTTATAACAAAAACAGTCTGTGTGACATTTGGTCCTGGACAGACCAAGGGAAATCAGAAACACTAAAAGGTCAAATACAGCTTACCGTCCGGGGTGGTCCAGAGAACCCCTCAAGTTTGCAATGCACCATTAAGAAACTTCTTAGCCAACACTGTATATATATATATATATATATATACTGCTCCGGAAAAAAATAAGAGACTGCACCTGTTTCTGTCTTTTCCAAAAAAGTTGAAAAGGAACGTTTTGAGTGAGGAACAATATGCAGTGGTCTCTTGATTTTAACCCTTATGCTCCTCACTCAAACCCTTCCTTTTGACTTTTTTTGAAAAAAAAAAAAGGTGCAGTGGATTTTTTCTGGACCTGTATATACAGTGGGGCAAAAAAGTATTTAGTCAGCCACCAATTGTGCAAGTTCTACCACTTAAAAAGATGAGAGAGGCCTGTAATTTTCATCATAGGCACACATCAACTATGAGAGACAAAGTGAGAGAAAAAAATCCAGAAAATCACATTGTAGGATTTTTTAATGAATTTATTGGTAAATTATGGCGGAAAATAAGTATTTGGTCAATAACAAAAGTTCATCTCAATTCTTTGTTATATACCCTTTGTTGGCAATGACAGAGGTCAAACGCTTTCTGTAAGTCTTCACAAGGTTTTCACACACCGTTGTTGGTATTTTGGCCCATTCCCCCATGCAGATCTCCTCTAGAGCAGTGATGTTTTGGGGCTGTCGCTTGGCAACATGGACTTTCAACTCCCTCCAAAGATTTTCTATGGGGTTGAGATCTGGTGACTGGCTAGGCCACTCCAGGACCTTGAAATGCTTCTTACCAAGCCACTCGTTGCCCGGACGGTGTGTTTGGGATCATTGTCATGTTGAAAGACCCAGCCACGTTTCATCTTCAATGCCCTTACTGATGGAAGGAGGTTTTCACTCAAAATCTCACGATACACGGCCCCATTCATTCTTTCCTTAACACGGATCAGTCGTCCTGGTCCCTTTGCAGAAAAACAGCCCCAAAGCATGATGTTTCCACCCCCATGCTTCACAGTAGGTATGGTGTTCTTTGGATGCAACTGAGCATTCTTTCTCCTCCAAACACGACAAATTGAGTTTTTACCAAAAAGTAATATTTTGGTTTAATCTGACCATATGATATTCTCCCAAACCTCTTCTGAATCATCCAAATGCTCTCTAACAAAACTCGGACGGGCCTGGACATGTACTGGCTTAAGCAGGGGGACACGTTTGGCACTGCAGGATTTGAGTCCCTGGCAGCGTAATGTGTTACTGATGGTAGCCTTTGTTACTTTGGTCCCAGCTCTCTGCAGGTCGTTCACTAAGTCCCCCCGTGTGGTTCTGGGATTTTTGCTCACCAATCTTGTGACCATTTTGACCCCACGGGGTGAGATCTTATATGGAGCCCCAGATCGAGGGAGATTATCAGTGGTCTTGTATGTCTTCCATTTTCTTATAATTGCTCCCACAGTTGATTTCTTCACACCAAGCTGCTTACCTATTGCAGATTCAGTCTTCCCAGCCGGGTTCAGGTCTGCAATTGTGATTCTGGTGTTCTTAGACAGCTCTTTGGTCTTGGCCATAGTGGAGTTTGGAGTGTGACTGTTTGAGGTTGTGGACAGGTGTCTTTTATACTCATATAACACAATTGCCTGGTGCTGATACCGATGTTTGACATTTCTATACCTATGTATCCTGGCAAAAAGTAATTCAAAATGTTGCTTCTTACTTCAATAAATGTGAATTCAATCATACAAAAGTTATCTTCAGATTCAGTAAACCCCCATCCCTTTACATCATGAAAACCAAAATGAAGAGTGCTCTCAGCTGAGGCTACTCTAAACCAAAATATCACAGTTCGGAAATGTTCAATTGCGCCTGAAAGATGGTTACCATGGTAACGAAGACAACTGCACTTGCGTGCGTCACGAGTTGACAAGAATCGGACTGCCCTGTATTTGGCGTTGTCGCTAGCATGAACTCACAGAAAATCACAAAGAGTGTGAACAAAACATAAAAACTGAAAAGCTGGCTTCAGGACATTTTGGATGGAAATCTTCCAGTACTGCACACGTGGTTGCTGCGTGCTTTCACTCACTCTACTACAGCCTACTGAAGACCATGCGCCCTCAGTTGTTCGTGCGGATGGCCTGCCTAGTGTGCTGGATTCGTTAGCCGGCAGTCAGTCAGCTAAATCCGATTGCTGGACAATATATTTGTGCATTCCTACCACAAATGTATGCAGTATCATAGCAACACACACACACACACATTCATCATAGCGACAACCCTCTCTCTTCCCTAAAGATGCCCTCATAGGTTTCTTTCCCCTCTGGTTGCGCAGTCAGCGAAAGTAGAAATTCCTCTGAGCTACGGTAGGTTTATATTAGAAACCATCCCCAACGGGGGAATCTCATACTTCTGCAATATCCTGCCCACTGTGACTGAGGAATTATCTAGGGTGTTCTTTAATGAAACCCCATTAATGTTTCATTCCACTGCAGACGCAATAAAACAGCTAATCAGGAAATGAAAAACCTAATCAGCAGCTGAGAAGTGGGCCTAAGCTCAAACACACTATACCGCTTGCTACTGAACCAAGCATACACACACACTCAGATATACACACATACATATACACAATCTGATGTTTCATTCTATACACATCATGTACGCTACAACACATATATATTCGTAGTCATATTAAATGTGAATATGCAGACATACAGACAGACACATATTTAAAGCCTCTGTAATGCAAAGTGTTCACCGCTCCTAACCCCCTGCCCTCTCCCAAGCTAGGCATAACATTTTTAGAGTGTTTTCTAGTGAATAATGAATGCAGCCCAGGGGCAGAGAGAGAAGGAGAGAAGGGCTAAGTCTTTTCATGATGGAGTCCTAAAGTAGCCCGGGGGCATTTGCACTGGCACAGATTGTTTCACAGTTACAGTCATCTCACATACTGTCATACTGTGGTCTACGGCGAGTGACACTGCATTAACATTCAGCAAACAAACCCAGAGAGATATAGAGAAACAAAATATTCAGAGAGACAGAGAGCAAGAAAAATTACATATAGATTATATGTCGTCCCTGCTTAGATCTTAAGGTCATTGTTCCTATGACTAGATTTACAGAGGCAAAAATCAATGTCAATCCTGTACTGGATATTCTAGCTCTCTGTTCCTGCTCACAGGATAATGGTCGTTATTACCCTTAGGCTAGCGAGAAACGTCTTATGATCTTTTCTATAAATGGGTACAACTTAAATTATTTAACTTCTTACATTTTAATGATCATGTGTTTGTATATTTTGTGTGTGTGTATGTGTGTGTGTGTGCGTTTGTGCGTGTGTGCGTGTGTTCGTGTGTGTGCATTGTGTGCGTGTGTGTGTGTGTGTGTGTGTGTGTGTGTGTGTGTGTGTGTGTGTGCGTGTGCGTGTGCGTGCAATGAAGGCATTCGTTTATCTTTATTCAAACAGTCAAATTATTGAGAACAAGTCATTTTTCACAATATCAGCCTTTGCACAATACACATGATGTAAGAGAAAGCAACACATTCTTACATACCTACCATTTAGCGGGAATGTTAATTTGTTGCGCACTGCCCACACATTTTCCACCCGCATACACACAGACACACACACAAAAAACATTGAACACATGAACATAAATACACACAGAGAAGCACAGCTGCATCCAGACTAATTTTCTTAGCAACATGTAAGCTGTATAATCCGAATGTTCATATTCTTGCCTCCTGTTCTCTGTGTTCACGTCCCCTGAAGGCAGGGCCGGTTCGAGGCATATGTGACACAAGTGGTCACTTAGGGCCCCCGACCGCTAGTGGGCCCTGACTGCAAGGGAAGAGGGCGTCCCAAATCTAATTTCGCTTAGGGCCCCCAAAAGGCTAAAACCGGCACTCCCTGAAGACCTTCCTTTCCAACCCAATATAACAAGAAGAACCCCAATTACCAGGAGGGGTTGATGATTCGATGTTTCTTCTCTCATTGTGTTCCTCTTTCAGCAAACACACATTCATAGTTTGGCTTCCAGCAAATCAGCGCTGGTATTGGGCTCTCATGTTACGTTGACATCTCCAGTCAACCACACCCACCACAACCCAGCTAGGTGTGGGATTGGTGCAAATTAAAGAAAAGGTGTGACAGCATTCGAATGAGCCAGGGCTGCATGGGGAACTGAGGCGACAACTGGCCTGACCTCAGCAGGGGCTGTGGGTGTGTTCGCTTGTGTGTGCGTGTGTGCGTGTGTGTGCGTATGTGTGTGTGTGTGTGCGCGTGTGTGTGCGTGTGTGTGCGTGTGCGTGCGTGTTCGTGTGCGTGTGCGTGTGTGTGTGTGTTTGTGTGCGTGTGTGTGTGCACCCACAGAGTTACTGGATGATCCCTGATATAGACTCCATCAGGGATTCAAGGTGGAAATTAAAGCTCTAAAACACAAATAAGGGCTTGTCACTGTCAGTTCCCTACAGAGACGAGACAGTCCCTCTAAAGTTGAGGAGATACAGGCCTTATTAATTAACGAGTTTATCACTAAAATAGAGAGACAAAGGGAGAGAGAGGGACAGACAGAGACGTTTAGCTTGCTAGTGTTCATGAAAGTACTGCCATGTTAGAAAACACCGTCCGTACCGTCCCTGTCATCTTACTGTGAATCTTTCTTCCTGCAATGTAATATGAAAATATTGGTAAATGTAAATAGTATTTAATGTACTCCCCCAATGTATGGGGGTGTATAAAAACTGGTCTGAAAATAATTCCCATTGTAGCCACACAGGATGTGTTACAATAGAATTAGTATGTCCTGGTTAATCAAAAGATGTGATCAGTGACCAGACCTTACATAATTCATTAAATCCATTTAACAATGGGACTGTAAATAATCAGTTGGCTTAATCCCTATAAATTTATCAAGCATAGGGTAGGAAGACTGACACAAATGCTGTACATCCAAACACACACACACAGACACACATTTGGTTTTCTATCCTTGGGTGGACCTGAAAACCAGAAGAGCAAATTCCCTATCCCCTAAACACAATCATAAACATTTGACTTAAACGAATCTAGCCCAACCCATAATGCCTAACCATAAAAGTCAGCCTAAGTCTAACAATTTATATACCCTATATCTAATCACTGTGCTGGAAATAGCATTTTTTTCCAAGTTGGGACATGCCAAAAAACCCTATTGAGTCGCATTTTTCAGGTTTTACTATATTTATTTCATACTCGCATTGGACTAAATACGTCACAGAGGAAGCCGTATAAGATACACTGTCCATGGTTCTGAAACCAGTCAGACTCCAGAATGATCCAAAAAACACTTCTTCCCTTTTCTGTCTTTCTTTCTCTCTCACTTCCTTTCTCTCTCTCTCTCTCTCTCACACACACACACACATTTCACTGACTCATTCAAGCTTACTGCATCTGACATTCAGACCGTCAAAAGAAAGCAAATGTTCGGTTAGTTTTATCTGGTTCTAAATATAGAGCAAAAAAAGTAGACCGCCACCCTCCCTAAATGCGCAGGTAAAATGGTAAGGACAGACCTTTTCTGTCATGCTAAGCAATCAATCTGTACATGACACCATGCAAAATCGATGAGACCCTATAATGACATGTCACTTAGTATTCTTCTGATCAACATCAATCAATCTTCCTGACCGACGGCTGGAATACCTGGCGGCCTTTGCCATATACATTAAATAAACCTGTGCTACTGGCGTCAATAGGTGGGGAAGAATAGCCAGAAGCTAAGCGCATTTTCCGTCGCATACCTTCGGTGGCATAGTTGTGGTCGCGTAGGAAGCTGTTGTTAATCTTGCGGGTGTCACTCTCCTCCTCCATTGATAAATCGGTTGGTTCTGTATCCTGAGACGATTAAAGACATCCTGGCCGATCAGCAGCAGTCAGGCCCCAAGACCAGCGGGAGGGGTGTCATCATCACTCCAAGTCGAACTGTACGAATTTATCACAACAGTAATATTGGCAGATCCCTTTCAAACATCAGATGTCGGTTTCAGCCTGACCGCAATGACGCAGGTTTCCAACAGTGAGTATTTAGATAAAAGCTTGGTTTTAACGCAATTGAAAATATCAATATATGTTTCTAATTACCAAAAAGGGTTTATATTGTGCCCCCTCCTTTGCTTAGGCCAAGGCTAAAGAACCGTACGAAGGCGTGCGGATCAGACGTCTGTCCTGGTTAAATATTGTGGTGAAGATTTCAGTTAAATCAGGCAAGAGTCAAGACTCTCTTGGTTGGTCTCTTGAACAGCGCAGCTGAGCGGAATTATGCGTCAAGCCTGGCTGGATAAAATCAATCTTCTTCCATGCCAGTCTCCTCGCTTGCAGATCAGTGTGCCACTTCTCTTTCCTGTCTCTTTTCTCCACTTCTTCTCTGTTCACGACGATCAGAAGGTGCGGCGCAGCTGAGTCACTGTTGCATACTGACTGGGGCGGTAGGATCGCTGCTGCTGGTACAGACACCAGCTCCTCCCAATACAGATTGCCGCGGGCATGGGTCTTTAAAAACTACACGCGGCAAACGCAATTTGAACGCTTTCTGTGACGCTCGATCGAACCACCACAGAGCAGCCTACTGGCAATAGTCAAAGCCAGCTGAAAATCATGAATTATGAATAACCCAAGATAAGATTGACATTGCAGTTCCACCTTAGGTTAATTCCAGGGCTAGGTAATACTTTGTATTTGGCAGGGTTACATTAAGGAATTAACTGACAGATTTAGATGTAGATGCCGTTTTATAGACAGTAGAAGAAAACGAAAGCGATTGGGGTGAGGATTTGAAAAGTTGGAAATTGGTGCAGCAAGAAAGACTGAGAACGAAGGAGGGTTATGAACATAAGGGGCAGGCATGCAACAGCAGGGGACGAGAGACTGAGAGCGAGAGAAAAAAGGGAGAGGTAATAAGGAAGATGAGGAAAAACAAGGATGATTAAGAATGAGTGCTGCAGCCATTCTGATTAATTGGATTAAGTTGCGATGTTGCAGATCTTACGGGATTGATCCCAACAAATCAGATCTTGGACTGATCCCACCAAATACACAGACACACATTTCACAACCACCCCCACGAGCGCGCGCACACACAGTGAAAGAAAAAGAGCGAGCGAGACACTTTAAATCCCCTACACACTCATTTTATCCCCCCCCCCTCTCCACACACACACAAACACACACACAAACACACACACACACACACACACACACACACACACACTGCAATCAAATTGTACGAAATGCAAATGGGTTCTAGCATAAATGTTGACCGACAGGACTAGACCGAATTATAAAAAAAACTGTCATTTAGATGTGGTTTAGATGTTTTAGCAACACTGGAATTTTGGAAGATTTTGAGTTAATTAGCCATCGAAAATACATTGAACTGGTCAAGCTTAATAGTTTTAATGTTCATTTGCATACTGAAATGCATTTCAGATCAATATCAATTGCCTGTTGGATGGACAGACTGAGAGCTTTACATGTCCCGTTTAAAAATGACTTAAATTTGCTTCATTTGAGAAGTTGCATGTTAAATTCCACAGATTTCTGGTTGTTTTATGATAGGCTCCATATTGTTAAAGTGTTTTTGGAAAGTCTTTAGATCCATTAACTTTCTACAAATATTATGGTGTTGTGGACTTAATTATTATATGTGTATATATGTTTGGCCATCAATCTACACACATTATCATGTAATAACAAAGAGAAAACACATTTTCTGAGACCTTTTGATGCAATTTACTGAAAATAAAATACAAAATAAATGTAAGTATTCAGACCCTTTCCCATGACATTCTACCTTGACCTCAGACGCATCCTGTGGTCATTGATCATCCTTGAGATCCTACAACTTGAAATCCTAAAACTTCATTCATCCAAAGAAGACCTCTAAGATAGAATGTTGTTAAGGCATAGATCTGGGGAAGGTTATGACAATTTTGTAAAGCACTGAATGTTCCCAGGAGCATCATTGTGAAATGGAACATGTTTGAAACCACCACCACCAATAGAGATGGCTGTCTGAACTAAGTAACTGGGCAAGAAGGACCTAGAACAGAATAGCCAACAGAGCTTCAGAGTTTCCCAGCAGAGATAATAGAAGCTTATGACATGCAACGATGGAGTTTGCCATATTGCTCTTAAAGGACTCTGAGTGCAAAAGGAAAAAGATTCTCTGGTCTGATGAGGCCAGAATCAAAGTTTAAAGCCTGAATGTCCAGGACTAAGTCTGGCAAAAAACAAGGTACTTCTCATCATCTTTTAATACCATCCCTTCGGTATTGATGTTGGGAGCATCATGCTGTGGGAATGCTTCTCAGCAGCAGGGATACTGCTTAAGGGTGAGGGAAGGATAAACGTAGGAAAATACAGACAGGTCCTTGCTAAAAAAGCTGATCCAGGGTGCGCAAGACCACAGACTGCTGACAAAATGTATCATTCAGCCCGACAATAAACCAAAGCACACAGCCAAGACAACGCTAGAGTGATGCAGGGACAAGTCTGAAGGTCTTCAACTGGCCAAGCCAAAGTCCTGACTTGAACCCCATTGAAAATCTGTGGGGAGACATGAGGATTGCAGATCGCCGACACTTCCCACACAATATGATAGAGCTTGAGAGGATATGCAAGGAAAAATAGGAGAAACTGCATTAATCCTGTTGTGCAAGGCATGTAGAGGCATACCCAAGAAGCAATGATTGCTGCACAAATTAAGTATTGGTTAAAGAGTGTGAATACTTATGTGCATGACATATTTCAGTTTTTTCACAATTAATTGGCATATATTTGTCATTATGGGTTTTTGTGTGTAGATTGATGGCAACATTTTACAACATTAATAGACAATCAGTAAATTCCATAACACAACAAATGTGAATGAAGTGAGTAGTTCTGAAAAGGCACTGTGCACCTTTCAGTTAATGAAACTTTGAGATGTGATGTCAGTTGCTTGTTGCTTGTGCTAGCACGTTTAATATTCTCACAGTCTGATGCAGTTAAGACACTACGTAATCAGGAGAGTTGATAAGTACCAAGCAATATGTTAGTTTACCAGGCCAGCAAACTTGGTTGCTGAGTTTCTCCTGTTCCCCTCAAACATACAGTAACCTTGTATATATACATGCATTGTATATTCTGTTACTCATGTGATATACAATTATTTAGCGTTGAGAAGGTGTTTAATTCAGCAATACACTAAGTTCCAATGTTTTCCACGTAACAAGGTATCATATAACACTTGAGTAATTTGTAGTACAAAGCACTTGATTTGTTAAGCTGTGTGTGTGTGAGTGTGTGTGTGTCTGTGTTTGCATGTTGGTTGTTTGCATGTTTGTTGTTTGTATGGATGTGTGTCTCAATAATGTCAATACACATATTATCCACAAGCCCATTTACAGATGCAGTACTCTGCTTCACTGCTGATGGCTTCAGTGGGAAAGAGGCTCTTCATGCCAGAAACATCTCTCGTCTGTCTCCTACACTTCAATACCCCACCAGCCTCCACCTGAATAAATTACACTACATTACCGATGACACACACACACACACCACACACACATGAATACATTACATGACATTACCCATGCAGTGTTACATTGAAACCTATTGAAACATTTGGAAGCTCTCTGTTCTAATGTAAGAAAGATTATTTACATATTACACTCTCCTGCTCTTCTGATGAAATATATAGTCAAAACCATGCAACTTTAGAGCGGGTAGTGGTGCGCCTCTTATGAAATTGGACATCTTTATCATTCTTTAAACAGAAGGATGACGACAGAAAGAAAGAAACCAGTTGTGTTCTGTTGTGGATGAAGGGTTGCTAACAAAGACTTAAGCTGCTGGGTCTCGGTTGACGTGGGTTGATAAATTACAGGATTAGACTGAAATGAATTACAACCACTGGGAGACAATCAAATTAGCAGTCAGCGATGAGTGAATGCTGTTGGCTGGTTGGACATTACAGTTCCACTTGGGAAGAGCGTAGAATGCAGATGGCTTTGTGAGAGAGGGGTGAGAAATCAAAAGAGATCAGCCAGAGGGAAAGATAGATATGGCAAGCAAAAGTGACGGAGTGACAGACAAAGGAGGGGTAGTGAAAAGCTGAGTCAGAGGCCGGTCATTTGGTGAAGAAAGCGGATGGAACATTTTTGCCAGCGGCAAAAACCTCAGACCAGTGCTACTGGTCTAATAACATAGAAATAGCAGCGCTCCCCCCTCTTTTTAATTTCTGCCCTCGAACCTCCCATTTCCTCAGTGTCTCTCCTCACCCCTGCAGACCAAATCTATGTGTCTAGTCAGTGTGACGACCTCACGCACAGTTAAAAAAGACGATTGAAGACCTCCAGAATTAGAGTGGGTCCTCGTCCATCACGCAGAGCCGGTTACACACGCACGTACACACTAAAGCGCAGATACGTGTAGACGCACGTTGACCCACGTAAACGCCTAACGGTGATATCTGAGTCACGGCCCATTGTCCTGGTGAATGGGTGCTAATTGGGTGACCTGGGAGGCCTGTGAAGGGCTGGGAAAGGGTGCAGTCTGCATACAAAACCAAACACACACACACACACACACACACACACACACACACATACACACTCACACAGGCACACAGACCAGCTTCAGGCAGGGCAAATATATCGACAAAAGTCATTTGCAACAATAGGGTTAATACGTTGGGCCAAGGATAGCGGAGCAGTACAAACCACTTGACCAGTCTACTGGCTCTTACTATAGGGAGGGCTAAACATCCATTGAAATTGTTACAACACATGGAAACACAAGACACTCTAAGATCCTTGGATGTTCTTCCAAACCTGCACAACAGTGATGTTTATTAGCCCAACGGCCACCCGCCCACCCTGGCATTATAGAGCTAATTCTAACACTGGGAGGTAATAGGCTTTACCAGTCCACCATCTGCCAGGGGGCTCCGAGCCACGCCAAACCCAGAAAAGAAAACTCTGGCCTGGGTAGATTTACTCCATCTGTCCCTTACTGGATCAAGGTCTGGCCTGAAGAGATGTCTTCAGACATAGTATATTCATGGCGCTAATTTCCGCCTGCCTGCCTCTGTGCGTGGCATGTCTTAGTGCATGTGTCTAGCAGGATCTGTAGCCGACCTGCAGATTACAGTGTTTGACGGGAGAACTGAATGAAGGGCCAAACGGTGTAAAATTGAATCTGTTGCTTTCTGATGGGGAACAGATGGAGACACGTAGTGGGGGGAGGTGTGAGTGACGAGGGGGGGGGGAGAAAAGAGGGAATCAGGTACAGAAAAACAGGGGAGAGAAAACTGAGACCAAAAGAAAGAGAATAGTGGAAGAGAGAGAGAGGATTTGAAAGATGAAAAGGGAGACGGATGAAAAGCAAGAGAGTGCAAAAGTGAGTGAGCAGAGACATGGGGTGGTGGGGGTCGTAAAAAGATGGATGTGTGGTTTTGGTTGAGTGCATTAAATCAAGACCGAAGGGCGTCGGTCATTAAATCATTAAATCATGTCATTTCATTCACAGGATAAGTATATTGCTCCATCTCTCTCCATCTCTCACCCTATCACATGACACCTCTCTCTTCCTCCCCAACACACCCCCTCCTCTCCATCCTCTTACCAGCCAACCCTCCTGACTGCCCCCTCATCCTCTTTCTCTCACTCCCCTGATAAGGAATTCACTGAAATAGATGCATGCTCTTTGATCGAGGGAAACATTTCAAAAGAGAACTGGTCGTTTTCAATGATTCCGTACGGTCTCTTGAACACACCAAGGAGACGGTAGCTTGCCAGCCTATCAGAGATGTGCACTCACCTGCATGCAGGCGCAAACGCAGCCACACAGCCAAAATGTAATAAAGTCAGCCTGTAGTTAAGGCTAAAAGATGGCAGGGGCACATTTCTGCAGGTTTCATTGCTTAATAGAGTGCAGATATTCCGTGACGTGTTCTGTATGTAACCTCGCCTGTTGCTAGGTAACTGCTTGTGAAGCAGCAACCATTGCTATGCAGCGAGACAACAGCTGTCTGTGTAATTGGACCATTAAGATGTTTAAATGCCGTCATCATTCCGTTACTCTCCATCTTAATACAGTTCAGGATCCACAACACGCCTTACCAGACGAATAATCAGGATGAACAGGAGAGGTATCTACGGTTTATTTCTCATTAGTCAAGTAAAGATTATAAATATTATTGTCTATATCCCAAATGGAATCCTATTCCCATTATAGTGCACTTCTTTTAACCCAAGCACTTGTCAAATGTAGTGCACTAATTGATAAGGATCCCAATTGGAAGACAGTCGTTAACTTAAATGGCAAATAGCAGGGAAGGACCCTGGATAGACATCCCAAATTACCTCACTAATGTTCGTCTACGTATTGGTATCATGTAAATTGTAATTGCTACATTGATGTTAATGTAATGTTACAAAAATGTTGCTGCAAGCCAGACTTCCTAAGATGGGCGTCTACACATACATTTAGAGGTCCTTATCCGTTTCCATTTGACAAACTAATTACTGGGGAACCTCCCTGTTTTGCCTACAGTACAATGCATTTCCACCCACCCGTTCCAAGACCTTTGGAGAGCTCCCAGTTTTACAGCATGTAGTGAATTAGCTGTAGGTTGACGCTAATGTGACCTCATAAGGGCTTCTGAATTCATGCAAAAAAAGAAAAGAAGAGTAACATTTTGTATAAAGCAGATTGTATAAAGTAGATTGTATAAAGCAGATTGTATAAATCAGTGTAAAGGAGTGTCGATGATGTCACAGTCCTAGTAGTAGGAACAAGACTATATATTCAGTATTCAGAACCCTTCACTTTCTCCACATTATGTTGTGCTATGGACTGAATTTATAATTGATTAAATGTATTATATTTTAACATATATTTGATGTATTCTATATAGACACAATACCCCATAAAGACGAACTGAAAACACGCTTTTAAAATGCGTGTCAATTTATTGAAAATAAAATCCTGAAACATCTGTGTCTGAGAACTGCAATCTTTAGGTCAAAGATGTTCAGAGGTGTTTTACTCTGGGCTTTGCCTGGGCCACTAAAGGATATACACAGACTTAATCCAAAGCCACGCCAGCATTATCATCGCTGTGTGCTTCAGATCGTCGTCACGCTGAAGATAAAACCTCAACCCAGTCTGAGGTTTCTAGCTTTTGGGATCAGGTTTACTTTAGGGGTTCTCTGTATGTTGGTCTGTTCATCCTCCCCTCATCTCCCAACCCCTACTACTTAAAATGCTCCCACCACCATGCTTCACCATAGGGATGGGATAGCCAGGTAATGAGTGGTACTTTATTTTCAACAGACATAGCGTTGGGCATTCAAGCCTAATAGATGTTGGTATCAAAAGACCAAATCACTTTCTTCTCATGCTTTCACAGTCCTTCAGGCGGCATGTCATTTACCCTTTTCCTCAAGCGCTCTATTAGATAGGGTTCTTGTTCACCCGAACAAGGCGTGCCTTGCCTGGCTAATACATTTGGTTGGACAGCCATCTCTAGGAAGAGTCTTTGCACTTTTACTAATACTACTATTGCGATTCTTTATAAAATGTTCTAGATCTTTGCCTCAAAACAACTCTTGCTCAGAAATTAGGGCAGAGTGATTAAACAATATCAATTTTTATGAAGAAAATTTAATAAGATAATCGATGATAGACCTGTGACAGATTTTCAATAAAGTCATATTTTCATGTAGTTAAACATTCTTGAACCTACAAAATCGCTAACTTGTTTAAAAGGAAATACAAACAGCCAATCAAACAGCAGCAATAAGCAATGGACACAGCATGCACATTCAGGTATGTGCCTAGACACATAACTGACCAGGTATCTGGAATGTATTGTTAAGAAAAATGGGTTAGGTCTATGGCAAAAGCAGTTTGGAAGTAAAAGAAAATTAAATGAAATTGTGAGAAAAAAGGAAGTCCAATGTTGGTTATATGGAAGTCCAATGTTGGCAATATGGAAGTCCAACGGTGGTAAAATGGAAGTCCAATGTTGGTTTTATGGCAGTTTGTATTTTTGAACTCAGACAAACAATCTGTGCAAAATATGATGGCAAGTTGTGCAGAGCAATTCAGGAAACACCAGCAACCTCATTCATCAATTAAAAGAGCTTGCAACGAGTTTCCTTTAGTGGTTTCTTTCTATCGTCACTAATTGCCCGAAGACCTTGCCACATGCATCCACTTCCAGTGACAATGTGAGATCCAAACAACAAACATTAAGGATGTCCCTGTTTGGAGCAGTAGGTAATGCACCTGTCTGTGGAACTGAAGGACGTGGGTTTGAAACATAGCTAGTAATTTTTTTTATGGATTAATACTGTTGCTTCACCTAACGTAATATATCTTACGAATTCAGCTGTCAAACATTTGCTTAAAATAATTAATGTATTCCAGTTATCATTATTCCCAACGTTACTTCACCTACCAGTGGTCCTCAAAATATTTTGGGCCAGCGCCAACCTATCCAGTATCCAGGTTCCTTACTGCCCCATCAAAAAAGATTAATATTAATGATTATTATTTTATTATGATAATAATTGTTGTTGTTGTTACAATTTTTATAATCAAATATCATCATAAGCACATCATGGAATGACAACAGATTTATTAGTCAGGTAAACAAAGAGCAGCCAATCAGAAACAGCTAGCAATTTTAACAACATTTTATTAAACAACATCCAATGAGAAATGCCAAACAATAATCATTCTTATGAATTGGTCCAACGGAAAACAAGCTGGCACTTTCAAAGGGTAAGAGCAGAAGGATTAGCTTTCAAAGGAAAGTAGTTAAAAACCTTTGAAAGTTAGTGAGGACCCTGCACCTTGTTGTATTGCATGTCAACAAAGCCACTTGTATTTAATAGTGTTTTAATGTGCATCTAGATGCTGCTTTCAGGGGAAGTCCAACAGCAGAATATCCCTCATGTAAATGTCTAACCACTGCGATAACAAGGTGTCCACGGTGTAGCCCTCAGAGAAATGAACGCTTTTAAGAGAAAGAAATTCTTCAACGGGTAATACCAAGAAAGAGAGCATCCATTTTCCAGAGTTTACACAGTAAACGCAATGTGGGTAAAATTTTATAGATGATCCCCTGACATCCCGTCCCCGTGAAGGCAGCACGAAGCTGCGCCACAAGAAGCTGACAGAAACATTGAAGAGAAGAAGAGTTACGATACACCATCTCATCCAGTCGCAGTGGTGTAAACTGACAAGTTTTAATGTTGCCGACCACAGTTTTTTTCAAGTAGTAGAAACTTGTATCATTGTGAATCTTGAGCTTTAAACTTGCCTTAAAACAAATGCCTCCCAAAGGCCCCTCAAAGCCTTCCTTTCCAAAATATTGCTTCCAGCACCCCCCCCCCATCATCCTTTGAACGCCCCCTGGGGGGTGGTACCGTCCCCGTTGAGAAACACTGAGCTAACATAATATATCTCACAAATTCAGCTGTCAAAGATTTTCGTAACATGATATAGGTATTCCAACGAAACAAGGTTGAACACAAAAAGCAGCTTCCTTTGCTATTATTGTGCCAAGTGCCGTATTTGTTTGGAAAATACATTTCCAGTTCTGTTGTTCTTATCTTCTGTCTTTACTTGTGTGTGATGCCAAAAACACATGGCAATGTTTTTGGGTAGATCCTTTTCTTTAACTGAAAACACTGCATTGCATTAGTCAACCGCATTGCACTAAACGCTAAATCTAACGACGTTTGAGCAAGTACACATGTTGATTTAGATATGCTAGAGTACTCAAGCACCAAATAAATGGAAATTCCCACTCCCAGTGTATATCATAACAGTTATCATTGAATGATATGAGAAAAAATTCTAATGATTTATGCCATATCACCTAGCCCTATAAGAAATGCATTGTAAAGTGTGGAATATTGTAAAGAAAGATGTGTGTATTTTAAAATCATGTCCAATCAGTTGAATTTGTCAGAAGTGAGCTCTATTTAAGATAGAAACAGCTCAAAGATGAACAAAGAACACAGAATACATCTGAGCAAAATTGGCACACATTTGTAAAAAGAAGAAGTGCTTTGTCATTATTGGGTACTGTGTGTAGATTGATGGTAAAATGATGCATTTCATTTATTGTAAATGAAATCATTAACATTACAAAATGTGGAAAATGTTAAGGGGTATAAATGCTTTCCTAAGGTAATGTACATCAATTTAAAGGGTAGATTAGAAGATGTTAGAGCAGAAGAAGAAACATGGCCATGTACGTATATCAGCAACACGGTGGGTGGAGTTGATGGAAAGCATGTTGAAATCTCCAGGACAACCCCATTTGGTGGAGCAGTGGATCACATAGACAGAATGCTCCTCTGATATCGGCTAGAATGGCAAGCTGTCCACATACACATTTTAGGAATCTATCCTTATGGGGACACATGCAAGATAGTCCCATTCAAAATCTTCTTTCCCTAACCCCTAACTGTAACCCCCAAAACCCTAAACCTAACCCTCGCTCATAAGCCTAAACCTAACCTTAAATTTAACCTACAGTAACCTCTATTGCAATTTACCAGAAACATAACCACTATGAAGGAAATAACCTTTATTCTTGCCAGGAAGGGAAGAATGTCAAAACAAGGTCTTGTTTTACTGTCCCCCAAATACAAACATACAAACACACACAAACACACAACAAGGAAACAGTGCAGCGTTATCACACAATCCAATTAATATGTGATTGTCTATGGATTTGAAGTAAACAGTTAATCTCCAATAAGTCCTCCAACCCATTTATACTCTGATTCATAAGCGGTCTTAAAGTAGGATCAGCCTCTACTAGTAGCCAGTCAGTCTTCTGACTGACAAAGGCGCGCTTTCCTATCCCAATCACTTAACTGCAACACGTCAACAAGCTGAGCCAACCTGTAAATCACATTTAATGGGCTTAGTTTTACTTGACCATCAGAGACACAGTAAAGCTAGTATTGATCTTGTCTGGTTAACCTGTCCGCCTAAGTGACAACTGAGAACAAGATTCATGGATGTGTTTTCTTTAAGTCTGACTGTCAGTACATCTGTACGTCTGTTTATTTGTCTGTTAACACTAGAAGGAACCGTGTGGATGACTAGGAGTGGGTCGTGCCATAAGACACCAGCGTTACAGGAAGGGAAGGTTTTGCACTCCAATACTGACACCACCCTCTACTAGTTTCCAAACAACCAGGATAAAGTGATCCTGTGACGTGACATGTCACTTTTTATAGATTAACAAGCTGGCACTCTCCCATCCCCATTCAATTAGTTGGTGGAACAGAGCAGAAGATAAATGCATCCCAAAAAAAGTATTTATTGTCAAGACCAGTACTCTCAGGCATCTCCTTAAAGGGGCACTTGTGTATAATCCTGCCTCAAAAACAATAACATGAATTGTCTCCTCATCTTCTCTTACCGAACGAGACAGTTACAGTACTAGCTAGTCCCGGATGATTTAAGGGTAGAAGGATAGTATCGTGTGTCTCGAGCGAACAGGCAGAGAGATACAGTGAGCGTCAGGCTGCTTGCATCCTGAACATTTTAAAGACGATGGTTCATAAGAACAAGGTCAAGCAACCGACATTGGGGACAACAAAGCTACAGACTGGCAGGGTGCAAAAACGATTGTCATCTGACAGAGATTACCATCAACTAATTCGAATGTCACTCAACAACCATGGGATGACATTAAGTGACCTACAAAAAGAATGGCAAACAGAAGCTGGGGTGAAGTGAACGGCGAGGATGGTTTGAAACAGGCTCCTAGGGGCAGGGCTGAAGTTGTGCAAAGCTAGAAAAAAGCCCTTCATCAATGAGAAGCAAAGAGCCAGGCTGAAGTTTGCAAAAGACCATATGGATTGGACCATAGAGGAATGGAGTAAGGTCATCTTCTCCGACTAGTCAGATTTTCAGCTTTGCCCAACACCTGGTCCTCTAATGGTTAGACAAAGACCTGGAGAGGCCTACAAGCCACAGTGTCTCACACCCACTGTGAAATTTGGTGGACGATCGGTGATGATCTGGAAATGCTTCAGCAAGGCTGGAATCGGGCAAATTTTTCTTTGTGAAGGAAGCATGAATAAAGACAAGTACAAGGTTATCCTGGAAGAACACCTGCTTCCTTCTGCTCTGACAATGTTACCCAACTCTGAAAATTGTTTTTCCTAGCAGGACAATGCTCCATGCCACACAGCCAAGTCAATCAAGGTGTGGATGGAGGATGACCAGATCAAGACCCTGTCCTGGCCAACCAAATCTCCAGACCTGAACCCCATTGAGAACCTCTGGATTTTGATCAAGAAGAAGATGGATGGTCACAAGCCATTAGACAAAGCCAAGCAACTTGAATTTTTGTGCCAGGAGTGGCATAAAGTCACCCAACAGCACTGTGACAGACTGTTGAAGAGCATGAAAGCTGTGATTAATAATCAAGGTTTTTCCACCAAATCAAAAGTACATTAGTATTTAGCAATACTAATAGTATTTAACATTAGTATTTAGTGGTTCAAAATTAATATGAATTTGTTTTCTTTGCATTATTCGAGGTGCATTGAAAACAATCCATAATATTTTTGGTTATTTTGACCAGTTGTTAATTTCTACAAATAAATATTCTAAATAACTATGTTTTTATTTGGAATTTGTGAGTAATGTTGTCAGTAGTTTATAAAATAAAAAAAGTTATTTTACTCAATCCCATACCTATGAATGGTAAAATTTTAGAAATTGATTGCAGTGGTATTCAAAATTTTCCAGAACTGTATAAGTTAATTTAAATATTAGCTTACAGCACCACCTTCTGGCATAAACTGACATTACATGTGAAAATGCCAAAAAAAACAAGCCCAGCTGAGCTGCTGGAAATATATCTGATTCAAACACTTTGGCTTTGTTTACACAGTCAGCTTCATTACCTTTGGGTTTTTCACTAATTAGTCTGCCTTCCTAAATGCAGCAGTATACACACACACACACACACAAAATGATGCACATGAACCAACACGCACGCACACACACACACACACACACACACACACACACACACACACACACACCCACACACCCACACCCACAGACAATCTTTATGGGGAGACAAGAAGTATTTCCATTGAAAATCCTATTTTCCCAAACCCCAAAGCCAAAATTTAAGAACCTAACCACAGCACAGAACTCCAGCCCTTAATCTTTAACCTAACCCCAATTGGAACATTTTGCCTAAAACAACTCTTAAAGCAGAACCTGACTTTTTGTCATCGAGACCAGTGAAAAGTCCCCACAAAACCACATTTTCCATATCAAAGTATTCTTGTCTGGATTTTCAGGTCAATACCATGTGAACACACACACAGATTAGTCACAAACCTCCACCATGTTAACCAATAATATCCATATCTGCCTTCAGGGTAAATGTGCCTATTAGTCATGTTTAAGTCATTGTAATGCCAACATGCTCTCCATGAGGCTCACATTATCAAGGCACTGCATCCCTTTGGTGCTTTCAGAATTTCATTCTATGATATATTCATTATGTGACACTTGTATTTGTTTGTCAGATCTCCAGACCTGACACATGTAAAAGATGAAATAACTTAGTGAGCAGGTTGGTAGGGGTGGGATTCATGGACAGTGCTGAAAGAAGATATCTGACATTATTATATTTGATCCGGTCGGAACAATTTCTACGTGTCTTTAACATTTCCTACTTTCCGGGATTATTTCTTTATTTCTTTTTTACTGAACCATATGTTTCCACAAAACATTTGTAAAAATTCTACGACAGATTCGAGATACGTTTGTTACCTTTACGTGGGTGTGGTGAGAAGCAATGTATCAGTGGCCACAAAACCCCAACTGGTCGTTTCAATTGAATGTTCCAGAATGTAAGCAATAAAATGAACCCAAATCTGGACTGCTTCTTGTCTATAGCAGCAAAGTGGGTTTCGACCCAAAACTTTCTCTGCCTATAGATGCATAGCAGGTGATAAAAGCAGCAAGCAACAAACAAACCATTAAACAGTGAGTTGTTGAATGAACTCCACTGACATTGCAATAAAATTGTTTTAGCATGTAGAGCAAGTAACCGACTGCTTGAGTCACACAATCTAGCATAATTTGTTTGAAAAATTATTGCATCACAATATCAGACAGAATATGTTAAATTAACCATGTGTTATCAGTGCAACTGCTATAGTTAAAGGTTCCACGCCCATTCTAATCATTGTGTTTCTATGGCTAGGACGCTCAGCCTGGTGAGCTCCTGGCCTGCACTTCCTCAATACTAATGATCAACAACACAAAGTGTCACCATGACAACACTAGACTAGTCCCAGACATGCTTTTATCCCCAATCTATCCATTCGACCTGTTCAGAGAGAGGATACATGGAGAAAGAGAGAGAAGGAAAAAAGAGGGTAAGAAAGAAAGAGACAGAACAGTCAGAGCTATGTGTTGATGCCAAGCCTGAGTTTCACTTCCTCCAGAAAACAACTCCTTTCTTCCAAAATCTGCACTCTCATCTGTCTCTCATCCTACACCTCTATTCATCTCTGTCCTTACTTCTCTCTCTCCCCCTCACCTCTCTATTCAATTCAATTCAAAGGGAGGAAAAGGTCTTCTTCTCCCTCTCCATCTTGCAGTGTCTGTTCCCTCTCTTTCTCTTTTAGCCTCAAAATCACCCCAGTATGGAAAAATAGTACATGTGAAATACATGTGCAAAATGTAAAATGCACATGAAATACACTCAGCTGAACACATTGTACATTTTCTGACAAATGTATTCCAAATAATGTCTAGCGTAGGACTGCAGACAGTGTAGTTATGAAGTGTTCTGCCAGCAACCAAAAGATCCCTTTCTAAGCCCTGTAATGTAAAATTGTAAGAAAACTTGTCCATGTGCCCTTGAGCAAGGCAATTAACCCAAATTGCTTCTCTATGTCACTGCATAAAAGCATCTGCTAAATGGCTGTAATGTACACTTCTGAATGTTTCACAAAAAAATCATCCTAAAATGCATCCGTAAAATATTTTCGTATGGGACTGCAATTGAAAAAGCTCATTAAGCAAATCCCCCCTGCCTCATTTCCCACTGAATCACTAGTACTGTGAATTAGCCTGACTCAATGTCCTGTTGTAAAATCCATGCGGAGCCTCTCCACATACCACATCATTAAATGACAAAATGGCAGTTTACCATACAGACATGAAGTCCAGGACTAAAAAGACATATCCATGAAAATGTTCCATTGTTCTTGATTTCTAGTCCAGGACTCAGGTTTCATTTGTGACCGGGAAACTCTGGAACAGTGTCTGGATATGAGTCATAGTGACAGGTGGCATTGATATAAATGGGGTACACTTCCCTTTTAGGAATCACAAAAACAGAGGATGGCATTAGCACATTTTTTATGAACAGAAAGTACTGTAAAATTAAGGAAATTGTGTAAATAGGAACGTTTCTGGAGACTTTCAACAAATTGTCCACAAGTCTACCCTGTGTTTCTAATGGCCACACAACTTTTACTTGGTTTGGGTTTCTCCTTTATCTCCTTGCTCATCTATTTTTCCTTCCTCCTTCCTCCTTTACGTCTCTCTCACTTCATTTAAGATTTTGAAGAGTGTTTGACTAACACAAATAGGGCAGGATTTTACATAAGTAAGCTTAGACTTTTAGGAAAGCCCCCTTTTATAGAACTAATCTTTCACACCTGCCTGTGAATCCATGTTATAGATGATGAGCTAATAATCGTAATATGATTCCCATTCAGTCACGCCAAGATAATCCTTAAATCCCTGCTCCCAACAGTCAGGGAAAGGAAGGTACAATTGTGTAACAGAGATAGTTTTTGCTGTGCTTCTTTCTACGGTGACAAACAGCAGAGCTACAATGAGAGAGAAAGGGGGACAGTCACAATTACAGAGCGAGACAGAAACAGAGAGAAATATATGTGAGGTGAGAAGGATTTGTAAATTGTTGATGAAGATTAAAGATGTACATAATAAAACAAAAAACACAGTACAGTGATTAAGTGTGCCCTCGATATTTATATTTTTGCATATTTTGAGCACTTAAGAATATTACAGATATTCAACCAAAATGTAACATTAAAGGATGGGAAACTTTATGAAAAAGAAGATTTGTATTCTTTCTGTATTTCAAATCCCACCATATGACTTTTGACATTCAAACAGAATCCAGTGTTTCATTTTCACCAGACATAACAGGACCAGTTTACTCCGAAGACCTCACATATTGAGTCATATGAGCATTTGAAATTCTCGATGAGTCACTTTTTGGACATAACGCGTCCTGTTATGTCTGGAGAAAACGCAACATTACATTCCACATTCTCATCACTTTATGAAGGACGGTGCTGGTATTGGGTGGTTTCATGATTCTATGAAGTATGAAAACCTGGAAGACTCATTGAATGGGCCATCAGTTCTACTCAGAGAATCCAGAAAGGGAATGTCTGGCTATCCAGTGTGAGCTGAATCTGAAGAGCACCTGGGTCATGCAGCAAAACAATAATCCAAGAGGGATTGCAGATGGCTTAGTTGTTGGAGTGTGGGACCAGTGCAGCTAATGAAATGATGGCTGGTTGAATATTGAGAACCATTATTAGAAATACATGAATAGATGCACACATAAATAGGGAAATCATTTAATTAATTAATTAAATTATAAATGCCCAGGTAAATGAATAAATGAGCCGAGAAATTCAAGAATGCAATTACATTTAAATATTATCTAATAATCACACTTTTGTTGATATATGCATTTCTTAATTTATTTATTCAGTGTTTCTTGTTCCAATTTGATATGGAGGGGGTGCCCATCTAAAATGTTTGGGGCTGTGTTGCTTGCTCGATTAATCCGTCCCAGATCTGAGCATCTCAGCTGATGTACCTTCAAGCCTGCTGGAAAATGTGTGGGCACTAACATTAGCTTAAATCAGACATCAGAGCAAACTTGAGTTCACATCTGCTACAACCGGGTGCTTCAGTGATATGTCAATTTAAACAAACAAAGCATTCACCATGATAACTAAGCAGCTGTCGGCGCTCGTTACACTAGTGTTCTAACTCCATCCCAGCTGCGGTAATGTCAGCATGCAAAATCTATTCATGGGTACATTTATTTGTTTAAATATTTATATGTGTTTTATTTATTTATTTCTTTATTTTCCAATTAATGTGTGTATGTATAATTATGGCAAATTTGGCAATATAGCACACTATGGCCATTTTTTTTATGATTTCTTCTTTGTTTAGTTTAAAATCTTGAAATAAAAAAAGTATTTAGTTAATATTGTAAGCACAGCAATATACACACTGCATGGGCTAAATATAAATGCAAGAAAAGGTAACGGTTTGGAAAACACACTTAGCAAAGTGCAATGCAGAAAGAGGCATGCAACAATTAGTATGGTCAAAGCAGCTAGTTGGAAACTCCTCTCATCTTCCACGGACATTAATGACAGATTCCTTTTAGTTTTATGAATCCTTATCTAAATGCTAGTACTTTGAACTCCCTGACTATCAGGAATCTAACTTCCTGAATATGGATAAGCTCATTACATGTCTTACAGCCTGGCAGGACCGCACAGTAGGACCGATTTCCCCACTGCAAAAAAACTATGATGTTCTCTCACGTTACCTGTGTGAAATGTTCAGACAGGCCAGTAAAGATAATACTACTACATTCCCTAAATACTGTTAATATCAAAGTTATTCATATACCGAAAGAATTAGGGTTATACAGAGCACTTTCTCTCCACCATGCAGAAAAGTGAAAGTTATTACTTTTCACTTTAACCATCAAACCAACTGTTTAAACCATTAAATCTCCAACCGAAATATACTTTAAATAATATTCTCCTTCCTATAACTAACCCTTCAAAACTGTATACCAACTATACTGAGTGTGATCAGTCTGTTTGGTACCTTCTCCACAGAAGCTACAGACATTATTGGAATAAGAGTGAACTATATCTATGAGAATATAGTGGTTAGAACATTTCTCTTCAATATTTCCCCCAAAAATGTGCCAACTGTATTTTAAGGGTTGATGGAACAAAAGTTTACTCCTTGTTATAGGACCAACCTAAACATTTAGCAGAACACTCCCAATTTGCTCCCAAGTGAAAATAATTACTGCCATTAAGACCGTGTTCCTCTTGCAGTTGATATACCTACTCCATAATCTCCCGATATCTACAATCAGGTCATTATAAGAATGAACTCAGAAGTCACATAGCCTGCTATTTGAACCGTGTTTAAAAATGTGTCCAACTTCACGCAAACATTTTGCTGATTCTGTAGTAATAGCTCTGTCTGTGGTGCTGAAAAGTAGGACCGGACCATACTGTCTATAATAATGACTCAGCACTAGGCTACCTCCCAAACAGACCCCTTTTCCTCAGTAGTGTGCCAACTTTGACCAGAGCCCCTAAATAGGGCACTATGTAGGCAATAGGCTGGCCATTAGGATGTAGCCCTGGGGAATAAATTCAGAGCTCCACGGACAAGAGCGGAGTGTGTGTGCGTGTGTGTGTGTGTGCGTGTGTGTGTGTGTGCGTGTGTGTGTGTGTGTGCGCGTGTATGTTATCACACATCCCAACGCTGTTGCGTTATCTTGACAGACAGCCACTTCACGGATCAAACCTCTTCTCACACAAACACACGCTACTCACACACAAACACACACTGCCTGGCAACACACTGCCTGTCACTATCTGAAAGTCCCAAACCTACACAGAAAGCACACACCCTCACACACACACACACACACACACACACACACACGCTCGCACACCCACACATTCCCAGAGACTGTCCTGCAAGTGAAAACGAGTCACATTGGCACGTCTCTCATCTGCGCTCTAGATAAACACACACGTAGAAGACCCAGACGGGCGTCCAGCGACAGGCCAGCTAAATGTTTATATAATACATTTTCCACTGACATGGCTGCCGCAGCACACACACACACACACACACACACACACACACAGCACACACACACAAACCCTCAGGAGAACGCCTCTCTGTGGAGGCTGGGTGGGAGGGGACAGACAGGGTTATGGAGCCTTTCAGGAAGGGGGAACATAAATGAATGAACGGGGCATGCGTCCATGCCTGTGTTTGAGAATGAGTCTAACAGACAGACAGATGGGCGGACAGACGGGCGGACTAATTTTCTGACTGACTGTCTCCCGGACTGACTGAACCACCATGTCAGTATATATTACAGTACATGTGTGATCTGCAAGGCAGACAGTTTTCTCTCTCGGTAATATATAGGTCACATTCATTCTGAAGGTTTCTCTCCCAGTCTCTCCATGACTGGGCCCTGAGGGACTGTGCGTGTATGTGTGTGCCTCAAGCCCATTTGTGTGTGTGTCATGTATGTAGGCGTGTGAGCGTGTGTGTCTGTGTGTGTGTGGGTGTGTGGGGGGAATGGTGCTGTAAGGTTAATTAATATAGTATCTCAGCTTCAGTAAAAGACAGTAACACTGGTTTATTGGGCAATTCAGCATACAAAACTACACGCCGAGATCAGGGTAGGGTGTTACCCACTTTTGACCAATCAAATATTTTACAACTACACTCCCATACACAAACCCAGTGACAGGTAGCTCTCTTTTTCCCTCCCTCAATTTTTCTCTCTCCATCTCTCCCTCTCAGTCTCCCTCCTACCCAGGGATCATGAAGTGTTCTCTAAGACAGTGAGCGGAAAAGAGAGACAGAGGGAGAGTGAGAGGGCAAGAGCAAAGGCCAGAGGGTGCTGGCGAGGGGTTATAGCTCAGTTGGTACAGCATGGCATTTACAACACCAGGGTTGTGGGTCGATTCCCACAGGGGAGGGAAATAAATCGTTGTGAATAAGAGTGTCTGCTGAATGACTCAAAAGATAGAGGGGAGAGAGAGAGAGACTGAAAGAGTCAGGGAAGGAAATAGAGAAAAATGGAAAAGGATGGAATACACAAGTGGTCCAGTCAAATATGCACTTGGGTGCAGAATCACAACACGTATGTACAATATTAACACAAACACGGTCAGCTGGCCCTAATGATCGAGTCACACACACACACACACACCCGGTAACAAGTCAACTCCTTCAGTGATCTCCCTATCTGTCCTAAATCCAGAGCAGCCCTGTCTCTTGTGCATGAGGTTAGGATGCTCATGAAAGCAGCATACCCATGTACGGAGACAGATCAACAAGAGAACAAACGTCACCCTGTTTTAACTGAATTAATTGAGTTATTCTGGTTCAGTAATATTGTTTCTTCAAGCTTGTAAAATGATTAGCCTTCCTTAGGATGTTTTGTCATATCAACACTGTTAAAATGTGATCTGTTAAAATGTATTTGTACTACACAGCTGAACTTACTTGAGATACCCTTAGATTTACAACAGAATGGTCCCAAAGTGCAGACTCAATGTTCACTTTTGAAATCAGTCGTCCTACTCTAGCTACGCTACATCAGGCTGATGAATTAAACCACAGACAAGACACAGGTAGCATCTATGATAGGATACATTTTAACAACAACAGATAAAGCATGCATAGCTCAGAATATTTTCAACAACACACCCGCCTAAACCAGAAATCTGCCAGACAGATATACACTCCCCTCTCATACCGATAACAACACACACAACAGCTGAGAGGCCCTGGTGAGTCTCTACCTACCTTCGGTGTGGCATGTGGAAGACAGAATGGTAGTGGGAGGGCGGAAGAGGTACGGGAGATAACGGGAAAAACATTTCATCTTCTTCTCCGGTTAGAAGGCAGTGCTCCGGTGGTGACTCCACATCCGCACTGCCGCGAGAGACAGACCGGACCGGAGAGGGAGGGAACAAGCTCGTACTGCTCGCGTTATGACCGCATCACTTTCACCCAGACAGACAGACAGTGCAATCGGGCTACGGTCCCGTAACCGGTTATAACCGCGCGCGGGGAGCGGTGGAAAAGTTCGATGTCGGTGACTACGCTGCACTTGCCTTTTCTGTGTTCACCACGTTTTTAACTGCATGGTTTTATTTAATTCGGTGCCGCGACTGGTAAGGGCGGCAGGACGAGAGGTTGTTTCGACTAATTTCCTTAGTAATGTTATAATGCCTTTCTGGTGCATGGTAGTTTATGGAGGCGCAGGGGGCTTGGGTGCGATAGGGGTGTGTGTAGTTATTTAAAATGGTTACGGTTAAAGAGGATCGAGGTTCCGGGACTCTGAAAGATAAAGTTGTTTAAATAAATAATTTACAGTTAGTTCTAAAACCAACCTCAGGCCTTGAGTGTATAGAAACGATTCAAGTGAAGTAGCCTACAATGGGAGAAGTATACACATATGCTGAATCAGTTGCGTTCAGTTTTTAAAGTAGCCATTGACCAATGTATGTACATTGATACTGTCGTCAATTACACACACGGTTCAACATAGGCGCTTTGATATCTGTAGCATTTATTATTGACGGTTACTGTCACTTGATTTGTAAGCACGTGAACGGTTAATGTTCAGTGATGCCTGGATGCGATCGTTGGCTTAGCTTCTATGTATATATATATATATACATATATATATATATATATATATATATACATATATATATATATATATATATATATTAGGGGAGGCCAATATTTTGGATGATGAGAGAATGAAATGAGAGAATGAAAATGTTTTTATTAGAAATTTTATTACATTTGAAATAAAGAGATATGTTATTGATAGTAGCCTAAACATCAAAGCAAAAATTCATTCACAATTTAACTGCTATGAAAACATTATTAATCCATAATAAATGTTTTCTTACTATGCTTTCTACACAAATGGCAATGAGGTTCCAGCCCATAGTTGACATGTCACTAATATTATTCTCAAATCTCTTCCCTCAAAACAGGAACATAGCTCCCTCTCCATGCTGTGTGATCAGCTGACCTCCTTGACAAAAACCATTTTCTTGCATATTTTGTTGGGTCCCACCTTGTAACTGAGGCAGGGGTGGACAAGCTTTTTGAAATTAAAAGGAGGGTCACACATTTGTTTTGTAATTTGGTTATAATAAATTATTTGCATTTCAGAAAAGAGCAGTAATTAAAACATTTATACACTATGTGAGTTATTTTTTACTTATCCTCCAAGCTGTTTCATTACCTACTGCAGGCCAGATGTAATGGCCTTGCTGGCTGTTTTTAGCCTTAGTTTGCCCACCACTGAACTAAGGCAATAAACATGTCTGCTAATACATTTTCAGTTTTCAACAGGGCCTAATGGCTTCATTATAGTGTTCATCTGGGAGAAACCTCTTTCACGTACAGCACAGCTCACTGTAAGATAATTATTTACTGCATGTTTAAGTTCAAGCAATCCCGCTTCCACAGGCCAGTCTCGGTAGCTCTGTTTCACTGTTGAAAAACGGACATTGAAAATCTCACTCAGCACTCTAGTTTTCTCCTTCCCATAGAGCAAGTGCAATGGTGTTGGCCATGCATTTGATGGAAGGACATTGACTTTGCCAAATAGTGGCTAGTGTTCTTTGTGATTGGAACACCTCAAACTTTGGATGTGTCCAATCTTCTTCTTTCTTTCTAGTGTCTGTGTTCTTTTGCACATCTTAATCTTTTCTTTTTATTGTCCAGTCTGATATTCACTGCCACTCTGCCTAGAAGGCCAGCAACATGGAGTTGCCTCTTAACTGTTGACGTTGAAAATGGTGTATTGTGGGTATTATTTAATGAAGCTGCAAGTTGAGGACCGGTGAGGTGTCTGTTTCTCAAACTGGACACTAATATATTTGTCCTCTGGCTCTGTTGTGCACCAGGTCCAGTTCCAGTTGTAGGAGTGCTACTTTGATTGCCTGATGAAGAAGGAGATGATGTAGGAGAAGATGAGGAACATCCCAGAGCAGAAGTGTTGAGCGGTCACCTATAAAATGTCAGTAAACCCCCTGGTTCTTGAGTGGAGCTTATTATTTTATTAGATCAGTGTTTGCAGCACACTAGTTCATTACAGAGGGAGGAAGTCTTGAGTGGAGATTAAAGCTTATGTTATTCCTTTAGCAACGCCATTAAGCAGAATGGAAATGTTGGATTTTCAGTTGCATTTTTGTGTTTAGTGCTAATGCTGACTTTCAGTGTATTCTGATACATTAGTGTAATGGGAAATACTGTCCATTTGAGCTTACAATATACTTCTGTGTTTTACTATGTGTTTTTTACACTTATTTCCCTTTTTACTTAGGGGGTCAGTTATTTTTGGCTTTGCTGTGAATTGGAATGAGTCAAGCTAGCTGATGATTTTATTGCACCAATTTTATCGTATCATTTTCATCTTTCATTGAGATCAAATGAAATTCCATTTTTTGGAAATCTGCCTTTCATGGAAAGCTCTCAGTTTATTTATGCTTTTACATTGTCCAACAGACTAATGAGAAATATTGCTTGCGCTCTCATAACTTAGTTTTGTTGACGATTCTTAGGACACGTACTGAAGTAGGGAAAAAAGCATTCCAGGGCTGTACACTTGCAACTTTAAACAAAATTGTTTAGTGATTATAACTGATTTAAAATCCAAAATCAAAACCATTGTAGATATTGAAATGGGTGGCTGTAAATGTTTAGAATTTTGATCTTAATTGGAACAATGGTAATTTATGCTTACATTGAGATGTTATGTATGGTGTCACAGTTGAGAGGCAGGACACGAGGCGCAGAGCAATAGAATATCCTTTTAATGTTCGTCTTGTCAACACTAAACAACAAAAGACGAGTCAAACCGTAAACTGAAGCGCAGCAAACACAAAGCTAACTCCAAACATTGACCGTCAAACCAAAAGGCATGTAGAACATCTTATATAGGGTCTCCAATTAAAGACAACAAGATGCAGCTGTCTTTAGTTAGGCTGAACAGGAAAACAGTAATGCAGAGATGCCTAGAGATATCTCGGCAGACAGGTCCTGAATGTGGCCCCCAGGCGCATAGAGATGCATAGATTCTCCCAGCCAAGACCTGACATACTGTGACTTCTGTGTGCTGCTATTCTTGGCCAGGTCCCTCTTGAAAAAGTCATTGTTAATCTCAATGTGGCAAACCTGGTTAAATAAAGGTAAAATAAAAAATGAAAACATACCACAACTCCCATCTCTGTCTAACCACCTGGGATTTCAACCGGCAACGTCCACATTTTCCTAATGGCTGAGCTGCAGTAGAAGACAGAGGCTTGATCAGACTATGTGTTTGTTGCTCTGACCTGGTTGCTGAGTGGACACTGTTGTCCATGTCTCCAGTGTAATTACACCTACTTCAGGCATGCTGATCGCTGTGTGGAGAAGCATGAGGTGTGTTGGCACGATGCCAACAAGCACTTCAAATACCCCTGTGGACAGAGAGCCGTTGCGCTGGACCGCCTGCCGCACAAACAGTGCAGGTGAGAGATACTGTACACTCTCTCTCACACACACACACACACACACAGCAGTGTAGATACACAAACGCATTATAATTCTGTGTTCTCTGTTTCAGTAAATGTGGCTTGTTCGAATGGGAAAGAAATGGCATGCCGATGGTAAGCGTCATGTTATTGTGGATATGTAGTTCAGCTGAACCGTAAGCATTTCCTCCGCAAATCTGATTGTTCCTCTGTCTCACTACATCCTGTAGGTTTTCCTTGCCTGTGTCCGCAGAAGTCGGGGCCAAGGGTAGCAGAGGAGTTTCTGCAACCTTGAGGGGATGAGCAGCCCAAGTTCCTCAGCAGCATGAAGTAGTCCTCACCCCCTCATCATTATCGTCTTAGTCTTTATCGTATGCAGCAGTTCGGTTTTTGGGTCATACAACCCTATTTTTGGTCCTGGTGGGTTTTGGGAGTAGAACTATACAGTTGGTTCTAAACATGAAGTATTGCATCATAATGGGCTGGACTATTAAAAGACTGAACATCTGTCTTGTCTATCATTATTATCACGCAAACATACAGCCAATGCTTTTCTGGATAACCTGCCAATACTATTTAATTGAGATTATGCAAGGCGTTGCCGATTAGCTCGGCCCTCAACTTCCAGGGGCCGGACAATGACCTGCCTGCCTGCCCCTACACCCAATTTGATGGCCTCCAGGGACACATCAGAAAGCTCCAGTTGCAGCCATGTCTGTGTCCTCTGGTGTGTCCTCAGAACAGGCTCTCACCGTAGAACTATACAATGAAAGAACAGTGTTTGGTACTGCTAGGCTGTGGGTGTAGAACTATACAATGAAAGAAACGTGTGTTTGGTACTGGTAGGCTGTGGGTGTAGAACTATACAATGAAAGAAACGTGTGTTTGGTACTGGTAGGCTGTGGGTGTAGAACTATACAATGAAAGAAGCATGTGTTTGGTACTGGTAGGGCGTGGGTGTAGAACTTAACAATGAAAGAAGCATGTGTTTGGTACTGGTGGGGTGTGGGTGTAGAAATAAACAGTCACACCAGACTAATAGCTTAGGGGTAGTTGTCACACTCACTTGTTTTAGTCAGGTTTTAGAGAGGTTAGGTAGTTCTGATAGGTTCATACAGTTTATATCACTGCTACTAATTTACTAATATTATTAATATACTAATTTGTACTATACTAATTTATGCAAATTAGGGAAGTGTTCTTTTGCTTAAAGTTAGAAATTTTTAGGGGTGTTATTTTATGTTTATTAAGTTTTCCCGTGCTGTTTTAATTGTATTCTGTGCTTTTTTGTGTGTATTAAACATATTGATTACACCGCAGCTCCATGGTTTCTGGTTGGTATTCAGTTGTTTGTCTTTACCCTATCGTTATTGTTGGGGTATCAGTGTTATGTCCTCTCCTTCCCCAGGGCTTTACTGTTGGGTGTATAACATCAACACATAGAGTATAACTAAATGCTAAAAACTCCCAGATGTCTCCCAGAGCTTATACGGGTGCTGGTCATATAATTAGAATATCATTAAAAAGTAGATTTATTTTAGTAATTCCATTCAAAGTTAAACTTGCATAATGTATACAGCCATTCCACACAGACTAATATATTTCAAGTGTTCATTCCTTTACATTTTTATGATTATAACTGACAAATAATGAAAACCCCACATTCAGTATCTCAGAAAATTTGAATATTACTTAAGACCAATACAAAAAAGGATTTTTGGAAATGTTGGCCAATTGAAAAGTATGAACATGAAAAGTATGAGCGTGTACAGCACTCAATACTTAGTTGGGGCCCATTTTGCCTGAATTACTGCAGCAATGCGGCATGGCATGGAGTCGATCAGTCTGTGGCACTGCTTAGGTGTTATGAGAGCCCATGTTGCTCTGATAGTGGCCTTCAGCTCTTCTGCATTGTTGGGTCTGGCGTATTGCATCTTTGTCATCACAATAACCCATAGATTTTCTATAGGGTTAAGGTCAGGCGAGTTGCTGGCCAATTAATAACAGGGATACCATGGTCCTTAAACCAGGTACTGGTAGCTTTGGCACTGTGTGCAGGTGCCAAGTCCTGTTGGAAAATGAAATCTGCATCTCCATAAAGTTGGTCAGCAGCAGGAAGCATGAAGTGCTCTAAAACTTCCTTGTAGACAGCTGCATTGACCTTGGACATCAGAAAACACAGTGGACCAACACCAGCAGATGACATGGCACCCCAAACCATCACTGACTGTGGAAACTTTACACTGGACTTCAAGCAACGTGGAATCTATGCCTCTCCTTTCTTCCTCCAGACTCTGGGACTTTGATTTCCAAAGGAAATGCAAAATGTACTTTCATCAGAGAACATAACTTTGGACCACTCAGCAGCAGTCCAGTCCTTTTTGTCTTTAGCCAAGGCGAGACACTTCTGCCGTTGTGTCTTGTTCAAGAGTGGCTTGACACAAGGAATGCGACAGCTGAAACCCATGTCTTGCATGTTTGTGGTGGTTTTTGAAGCACTGACTCCAGCTGCAGTCCACTCTTTGTGAATCACCCCCACATTTTTGTTTCACAATCCTCTCCAGGGTGCGGTTATCCCTATTGCTTGTAAACTTTTTTCTACCACACCTTTTCCTTCCCTTCGCCTCTCTATTAATGTGCTTGGACACAGAGCTCTGTGAACAGCCGGCCTCTTTAGCAATGACCTTTTGTGTCTTGCCCTCCTTGTGCAAGGTGTCAATGGTTGTCTTTTGGACAGCTGTCAAGTCAGCAGTCTTCCCCATGATTGTGTAGCCTACAAAACTACACTGAGAGACCATTTAAAGGCCTTTGCAGGTGTTTTGAGTTAATTAGCTGATTAGAGTGTGGCACCAGGTGTCTTCAATATTGAACCTTTTCACAATATTCAAATTTTCTGAGATACTGATTTTGGGGTTTTCATTAGTTGTCAGTTATAATCATCAAAATTAAAAGGAATGAACACTTGAAATATATCAGTCTGCGTGGAATAACTGTATACATTATACAAGTATCACTTTTTGAATGGAATTACTGAAATAAATCAACTTTTTGATGATATTCTAATTATGTGAAGAGCACCTGTAATGTCCTTTATACTTTCAACCCAAATCCTCAAAAAGTGAGAGGTGCTGGGGGCTGCCACATTGGGAGACTAAGGTGCAAATCTGGTTAACTACCTTGCGCAAGAGCAGAACCGTGTGGATCGGGAAACCTATTTGGCAACCTATGGATTTCCCCCAACCTGCATTAGAAAATGAGGATGATACTGATTGGGATATATGAATACTGAAATGTTGCTAAATCAAAAACTTGAGCCGGCAAGGTGAAAATCGTGATGTTCCCTAATTGCTCACAGGTCTGTAGTGTATAGTACTGAGCACAAACTCTGTTGTGACAATAAGTAGTAAGTTTGGGGTTATGCTAGAAGTTCTGGTTTAGAGGCTAGAGATAAAGAAACATGTTGCTGAATACCCAATATTTGACGGTTGTTTTCTTGCAGTTAAAAGTAAAATCTTGTCAGACAAATCTATA
>JACXGJ010004536.1:0-44604 GCA_016801105.1 Esox niger
TGAGTTCCCTGTCACCAGGCAGAGTCTGGAGAAAGAGTCAATGACCCCAGATACCCTACTATTCTCTACGCTAGTGATTGGCTGGCATGGCATGATATATCTTCTATGATCACTGGGGCTTCACAATGTTTCTACCCGCAGGCCATAACATTGTTATGGATTCCAAATAAGAAATTATCAATGTAAATTATTAGGGAACTTTTTTTTTTTGCATAATGCCGTTCCGCATTAAATGTGCACACACACACGTACACACCTGTTCATACATAATTTGAATGTTCAACCTGCCTGGTGATTGTAGAACCTTGAGAACAGTCCCAGCCTAGCAGGTGTGTGTGGGTAGTAAACAGTTACTTTCACCTGTTATTGTTAAGATTGTTGTTCTGTCCTGAATTGGTCGGGGATTCCACAAGCTTCCCCTGTAGTCCAGTAAAGAACGTCAATTCGGTGGAAACTGGAAAACCACCATTCAACCATTCACAAAACAGTGATGTTCATTTTATTGGCACTTCTTTGTTATTTGATACCTTCTATCTTTCATCTTCTATTTATTTGATCTGTTTACCTGGAGTATGCATTTCAATGTGAGTTGTTAATGTAGCAGGTAACAAATATATTTCAGGTGATGAGTATCTTATAACAGGTATTAGCTTGTGCGTTACATTGGTAGGACCTAGATATTTAGATTTTGTGAAGGAAACTATGCCGTGCAACACAGTCTGGCCTCCCTGAAGTGAGTAACTGATTCATCACGCTGATAGAGCAGGTAGAATATGAGTCATAGAAATTAACTTTAATGTTTGTCCAGAAATGAAACTTACCAATACACAACAGGTAGGAGTTGCATGCAGCCCCAGCCCAGGTTGATACAGTAAACAGAACCATCATCTCAAGGCTCAGTAATCAAATCAGGAAATAGGCGCCAGCTACATTCAAAATGGTAACCAAAATCTGGCTCTACATCAATCTGAATGTGTTAACAATGTATGTATTCATATAGTTTTACATTTTCAAAGATATCAATTGTCCCCTATTCTACATTTTTTGGGGCTATTTTCAGGACCAGCATTTTATAAGTAAATTAACATAAGTGTGTAAATTACTATAAAATAGCAATATACAGTAAATAGCAATAGTGACATTACAAATGAATTTCTATTAGCAATTTATACATTTTGTTAGCTTCCTGTTCTGATGATGTCCAAGAACAAAAGGTTATGCAACCAAAAGTCAGGGATGCAACCAAAAGTCAGGGGAGAGCCATCTTTATTCAGCATGAGACATTGATGTTAACAGGTCATAGTTCACATTCTCTCTCTCTCTCTCCCTCTCTCTCTCTCCCTCTCTCTCTCTCTCTCTCTCTCTCTCTCTCTCTCTCTCTCTCTCTCTCTCTCTCTCTCTCTCTCTCCAAAGAATACAGGAAGTTTCACCATGAGTGAAAGCAGAATAATGACAAATACGGCAACAGGAGGCGCCATCCTGAACCCGCTGGCCATCAGTCCGGGACAGACATGAAAAATAGAGAATTGTTAATAGGGATGGATCTGGAATCCATTCGATAAGGAGTTGCATCCTGTATATTCATCAAAACAAAAGTGAACATGTTATAAGGAATTATAAACCATATAACCCATTAACAAATTTGTCTAACAGAGCTAAACAGCTCTCAAATTCTTATTTTGGCTATCATGCATTTATACATTCCTCTAGTGTCTTGGCACATGCTTAACTAAATTGGTTTGCCCACTAGGGGATAAGCTGCCCAACCAAATTGTAGGAGAGAAACCCTCCAGCCCAATTCCAGTGATATACCGACTGTAACCACCAGGGTGATTATATTAGCGTATCCACAGCACCAAAATTGTACAAGCAATGACCAAACTACCTTGTGACAAAAACAATGTCTTGATTAACCTACGATATTTTAAGTAAAATTCTCCAACTTTTAATCCAAATCTCTGGCAGTTAGCCAAATTCTAAACGTTTGTACATTTTTTTTGACCACACCAGTGGTTCAATTTTTTTAAATGACCATCTTTAACAATGGGGATAACTTTTGGTTTCTATCCTCACTACAGTTGGTTTCAAAACCATACATTTCAACATTAAAGCAATTGTTAGAAAAATATATTTAGCTTTTACTTAATGTTTGATTATCCCAAAACCGAATATGCTTGTGTTGGTTAAATCACCATAGTTTAGACTAGTCTGAACATTAATTATTAACCCTGAGTAATAGGTTACCATGAATCAATATGAGAGGTTTGCAGGGGTCGAGCTTCTTGGAGCTCAGGAAAATACTCTCTGCAGTCAGGCAATTAAGGTCAAATCTTTTGTTCAAAGTATACAGCATTCGTTAACGGAAGATTTAGGTTTGTCCAACTCATCTAATAGTTTTAGCTGTTTGTAAAATGTGATCTACACAGCAACTCAAAATTATGGTGGAAATTAAGAAAACTCTTAAGAAAGGCAATGGAGACAGAAAACAGATGTATGACGTCACTAGAGTCAAGGCACAATTAGTGATCCAGAGAACACTCAATGTAGGCCTTAAACACTATTAACATCAATACCCTATTTGTTCATTAGTCAATGTACCATCCTAGAATTTAAACGCCATTAACTAGTATATGGTATCTGTTTTAAAACAAGTATTATTCCAGTTATCATTGGTAATACAAACAAAAATAAACTATATTATTTAACCAAACTCAATTCATCACTTAAGAGAAAACGTCACATTTCATGGGTAATTAACTCGCGTTGGCTGTTTTTCACCCTTTTTCAATATTTTACATGAGACTGTAATCTCAATCTTTTGTCTAAAACCAAATTGTAACATATTAGAACCAAATTCAGTGAACATGGAAAGCCATGTGTTTTACCTAATTTAAAAAAGTAATTACCCTTTGGGTATTGTTTCTCTCTTATCAGTCGTCCTGTGACGAGGCATAGAAAGAGGGAAAACACACATTCCAACTTGGTGGAAACTAATCAATCCTCAGGGGACACAGAAAACACAATATATTAACCTTTTAAACCATGAGACTATTTTACCAAATGAATTTACCCAATTCATCACTAGGTTTCAGGTGTACACATGTGTGCTAGCAAAATGCAGCATATAGTAGGCCTGTGAAAGCCTAACCACATTGTCATTAGACCATGAAGGCCTAACGATTTTAAACATTATCATCAACGCAATAAATACGTTTGACTCCAAATTACATTGTGAACATGAAAAAGCACAACAAAACAGGCTATTTCTTGAATACCCATTAAAACATGTTAAAGCATTAATGAACAAAACAGGCTATTTCGAATGCCTATTAAAACATGTTATATACCATCAAAAGCTTTTCAAACTACATGTAATATTTAAATAAATAAGCTTGGCTATTACTGAGGAAGGTGATCAGGTTTCCTTGATAAGTTCCAGCTTCATTCAATGGTTAGGCACGACACATTTTAGTAAATTAACATTTAGAACTCTATGAATCAGTGATTACGAAAGCTCACGTCAGTTCCTAATATCGTCCATAATTCCAGGATCCCATAAAAGTGACTCCATCTCGAGTATCCTGGCGGTCCGCCTGGTGGTGAAACCAAATGAATTCGCCCACATTGGCTCCTTTGTCTCCTTTCTCGCTTTACGACGGTCGTTCCCTATAGTCCTATATTTTAGTGAAATCTTGGCTACTCTAGTTTGCCAATGTTAGCTGTGATTGCACAAGTCAATTAAAGGGCTTTTCCTTCCCCATCCTCTTTTGTAATTAATCGTTTTAAGCCTTTGCATTTTCAGTATTGATAAATCTTTTATGTGTTATAGCAAACAGCATAATAGAGAAGTACTCATTGAATATATGTCTTGTGCCTGAATGCTAGGTGTAATTACTCTTGCTATTTGTGTTGAGGCTATAATGCGGTTTATGTGCTATTATTGTATAGTTTTACCACCACCAGCTTTTTTATTGATATGATGTAACACCCAATGGTCACATCTCTATTCAGAATAACTTTTAAAATACCTGAATCCCACCCCTGCAAATCCTTAGACACCTGCAGACACCTTCTCTAGCTAAGCACAGCCCAGAGATACTGCATATAACACTCCTGTCCCATGTACCTCAACACAGCCCAGTGATGCATCATGAAATGCTCCTGTCCCATGTACCTCAACACAGCCCAGTGATGCAGCATCAAACGCTCCTGTCCCCACTACCTCAACACAGCCCAGTGATGGAGCATCAGGCATCTACAAAAGGCTACACCAGTACACCCTACTGACTGGCCATTTGTTTTATCTGATAAGGTAAGAACAGAGTTTGTTCTCAGAGGAATGAATCACATAAAAGGCATCAGGTGTCAGATTATAGAACAATGCTAGATTAGGCATATTGCACTGAGGTTTCTATAATATAGTAGATTTTTTGTGCAAAACTCACATTTATAATATGTTTTTGTTTACTGCAAGAAAGGCTAGGCAAGGTTAGGTCATAGAACAATGTTAGGTTCTGTATTACATCATATTTACACCAATCAGCCATAACATTATGACCACTGACTGGTGAAGGGATTAGCACGTTGTCATAGTGTCCGGTGTGGGAGGACAGAAAAGCAGAGGCAGAACGGCTGTTTTGGTAATGATCCATACTTTAATGGACAAAAGAAACAAACTTACAAACATAAATCAGACACTAGGACTGGGTAGTAGAGCCTACGGCTAACAAACCAAAATGAAACACACATCTGTGTGCAAACATTGAACATAAATAGGTTCCCCAATTGGAGGCAATAACGAACACCTGCCTCCAATTGGGGAAACCAAAGCCCATAGAGGTGGCTAGAGCCATCTCCTTTGGCCATGTCCTGACTATGGCCCCAGCCAGCGCAAAGATGGCTAGGGGCATAGCCAGGACATGACACACGTATAATGTTGTTATCCTGGCACCGGTCAGTGGGTGGGATATATTAGGCAGCAAGTAAACATTCTGTCTTCAAAGGTGATGTTCCCGGTCTGCAGTGGTCAATACCTATGAAAAGCGGTCCAAGGAAGGAAAAGTGGTGAACTGGCAACAGGGTCATGGGTGGCCTTAGGCTCATTGATGCACGTGGGGAGCGAAGGCTGGCCCGTGTGGTCCAATCCAACAGACGAAATACTGTAGTTCAAATTGCTGAAATTGTTAATGCTGGTACTGATAGAAAGGTGTCAGACAGTGCATCACAGTTGGTTGTGTTTAGGGCTGCGTAGCTGCAGATCAGTCAGGATGTACATGCTGACCCCTACGATGGGCACATGAGCATCAGAACTAGACCACAGAGCAATGATAGAACGTGGCCTGGTCTGATGAATCAGGATTTCTTTTACATCACGTGGATGGTCGGGTGTGTGTGCGTCGCTTATCTAGAGAACACATGGCACCAGGATGCACTATGGGAAGGCGGCATGCCAGTGGAGGCAGTGTGATGCTTTGGTTAATGTTCTGTTGGGAAACCTCGGGTCCTGCCTGAGAGATATTTAGTATGAAAAGTAATTGAATTAAGCTTGACAATGTATGAGAGTACTAACTATCTCTGTACAAAGGACACTAGGTAGGAAATGCCCAAAACATTGTGTTTCAAACTGCAGTGACTGTATTGCCTAATGTTGTCTAATGTTTACAGGGTGTCACCTGATTACAAATCCTAGGAAAGATGTTTGAGGGAAGATGTCTTGGGAGGAAATACTGTGTTTTGATGAATAAACCCCAGGGGATATATCTGCATAGCTCTCACAAGAGACATCTTCTGTCTGAACAGCTTTGTCTTTTTCTTTTTTCATAACTAGTTGGTTTACCCGAAAATAAAATAATAAGAGTGCATCACTTGGACATGTATTTATTGGAAGCTTGTTTTGGTGTAGTCCTGTAAAATACCATACTGGACCGTCTATATTGTTATTCACTTCTTTAATCAGAATATTGGTATGCAGACTTAGTTTGTGTATTAATGCTTCCATTGACAACATTAAGACAGGACACACAATGGCTTGAGAAAGTGTACAGTATTATTTAATGGGTGGTGAGCAAATACAATAATAGGATATGAGCGATAAATATCAATTTAGGGTTAACTGGTGATTACTGGTCATTAACACGTACAGAGACCACTACTAATTTTTTTTTAAATCAGCATCTCGCCATTCCATTTCAGTGTCTATTAAATTCCAACACAGGCACACCTCATTTTACGTAATGAGATAGTGATTCATTTAACATGGAAAAGTATAAAAACCACTGCTGTGGTCGTCACTATACTGCTGCAATAGGACCAGCTGTATGGCAAAAACAGTGCAAGAAATACCTCAAAGATCATTTGAGTAATAAAAGTGAGGAAAAAAAGGTTCAATTCTGGCTTTACAGGCAGAGGGATACAGTGAGCGTAAGGTTGCTTCCATCCTGAAAATGTCAAAGATGGCGGTTCATGGAGGCTTCATGGAATAAAACAACATCAACGAAGTAAATGCGTTTGACTGAAATTATATCAAACATGAAAAAGCACAACAAAACAGGATGTTTCTTGAATGCCTATGAAAATGTTTTCAAGCATGACAAAACAAAACATGCTATTCAAAGTGCTTCTCAAATTTACTATTCAAATGGATAAGCCTTTTCTAAGGGTAAGCCTGGCCATAAATATTCCACATTGCACCACGTGGCTGTTGTTGTTAATAAAATAATGTGGTCAGAGATCAGTCTAGGTGGATGTGAGGGAGCGATTTGCTGCACTCTTAACCGGTTTCCAAACCACACGAAGTAGGCAATGTGTGACAGATATTTTTCCCATTGACAGCAAATCACTGGGGCTGTGGGTCTTGGGTGAGGGAGGGTAGGTTATGCCCTGATTTAGGGGTGGGATGACGAGCCCCTGCAGCATCGGGACCAGGTGATGGAGGGGTGGGATGACGAGCCCCTGCGGCATCGGGACCAGGTGATGGAGGGGTGGGATGACGAGCCCCTGCGGCATCGGGACCAGGTGATGGAGGGGTGGGATGACGAGCCCCTGCAGCATCAGGACCAGGTGTTGGAGGGGTGGGATGATGAGCCCCTGCAGCATCGGGACCAGGTGATGGAGGGGTGGGATGACGAGCCCCTGCAGCATCGGGACCAGGTGATGGAGGGGTGGGATGATGAGCCCCTGCAGCATCGGGACCAGGTGATGGAGGGGTGGGATGGGATGTGTTGTGGCAATTTCTAAACCAATGTATATTGGAGACATGTTTGCTCATCTATTGCCTGGTATGTAGCTCTGGTCTTGGGTTGTGACGTGCATCAGTATTATTTCAGAGAATCATTAGGTTCTCTGACCATCTGCTCAACTGGCTAAACCATTAAGGGTATTTGTCCTTTGTTCCTTAGGAATGTGATTGTGGGGGACGGTAGGGGCAGTTGGCCCTTTAGATAAAAACAACTGTGAACATTATGGCAGGAAGGTGTGGGGGACAACCCTCCCACCTGTGTGACCTAAGATTGATGGGTGGCATCTTGCCACACCCCTTTTAACTATAATAAATAAGAGCTGTACATGTAATTTACTTTAGAGGTTCCTCTAATGATTATTCTGTAAGCATTTGACGCGTCTCTCTATTTGCAAATAAACTGCTAATTGTGCCAGGAGAATTATGTCTCTGTCTTACTCCTTTGAGTTCCTATCGATGAAATTTCCATCACAGATGACGAGCCCCTGCCGCCTCCTCCCTCCACTCTGGCGCCGCGTTCTGCTCTGGGGGAGGAACCTCCCTCTGCTCTAGTGCTGTGTCCTCTCTGGGGTGGAGCCTCCTCCTCTCCTGGTGCCTCGAACAGAAGCCACTTGGTTATGTGCTTCAGTTTGCGGTTTGCCTCTAATTTAGTGGTTTTCTGTTCAAGTTTATGAAGAAGAATATTAAAAGGATAATTCCCTTAAACTATGCGCCTGCGTCTTATACCGTGCCACTCAGCATGTGGGCATAATGTCTCAATTTCCAGATATGTGTCCATATTGAATTTCTCTTCTTGTGACACCCATTCTGCCGATGGTCCTGGATTCCACAATAGTGATATTCGCCTGGTCTCTTTTTCAATGGCCTTTGAGTGTCTTTAGCGGTTTTTCCTGCATTCAGTTTTTCTAGTTCCTTTTTCAACTTTTCAAGTCCTTTTATTAACTTAACCAATTCAGCATTTTGTTCAACAAACTCTCTTACACTTTCTTTCTTCTTCACAGTTCTTTCTACAACATTTCTGAGGAATTTATAATTAAATGTTTTCTGTATATCAAATAAAATTAAAAAGCACTTCTGGAGTAATGACATTGTACTAGATTGTTATTATTACTACACATATCAACTGGCTATCCTAATAACAAGGACTCCTAGATGAATACTGAAGCACTAAAGCAGGGTTCGACAAAAATGGCCCACCAGCAATAATATCAGGCCCGTGGCTTCATTATTTTGACAGTGGCCGGTGCTGAAATAGATCTGTCATTACAGCAACATTTACTCACATAAACACTTCATCTTTAGTGATACTTGACTACAAAATAAAAGGGCAAAGGTTTTGCAACAATGCTTTATTTGCAGTTGAATTGAATTTTTTCTTTGAATAGTTCTGAAGTGCATTCAGTTGTGGCTTGATTGACACACCTCTGAAATACGCTTTGCAAACCGTGCCGACTTCAGTATGACAACTGTATTCCTTAATCATTACAAAACCCAGAAACCATCACACAACTGTGGCTTTTTGTTCCTGTCTGTCCTACAATATTTAATCACAAGGTTACCACAGCTACCAAAACTAACAGGCTTCAGGACAGTGTCTTTCTTCAGGCTGTAAGGCTGCTCACTTCAGGAACCCCTCTTTCCTTCCATTATATCATGCTCATCTGCCAATTATATCATGCACACCTGTCACTTTCATATTGCTTTTTAGATTAAAAGCCAGAGTGAAAAGGTGTGTCTTAGCAACAATTTAAAAGTTAGAGTCTGCACAGCTCTAATGCCCAGAGGTAAGCTATTCCAGAGGATCAGGGCACCTACAGCAAAGGCTCAATCCCCTTTATATTAAACCTGGATCTTGGGACATCTAAGAGCAACTGGCTGACCTATGTTCTCTAACTGGAGAATGGCAGTGTAGGAGAATTACAATGATCTAGCAGAGAAGTATTTTTCATTGGCAAATAGATTTGTACATCATCAGCAAAGCAGTGAAATGAAATATTGTGTTTCTAAAAAATTTACCCTAGCGGCAAAATATACCATGAAAAGAGGATGGGCACAAAATAGAGCCCTGAGGGACCCCACAGGTGAGTGGTACCGTAGTCAAAGTATATTCGGCTAGGTGAACCGAGAAGCTCCTATCTGTCAGGTATGATTGGAACAATTTCAGGACAGTGCCTTTGATGCCTGAACACTGTTCAAGGTGAGATAAAATCCTATGATCCACAGTGTCAAAACCAGCAACACCAGAATAGAAGGGTTCCCTGAATCAACAGTTACAAGAAGGTAATTAAAAATTCTAAAAAGCGCTGTTTTGGCACCCTGACATGGGTTAAAACCAGACCGAAACTTCTGGACACCATGATAATATAAAATGTTGTCAGTTGATTTAAGAAAATATCTCTAACAGTTTAGAGAGAAAGGGTAGCTTCAAAATAGGCCTGAAGTTAGAGAGAACATGAGGATCCAGATGTATCTTTTTGATGAGAGACTGCACTGCAGCATGTTTAAATGCAGCTGGAACACACTCTGAATGAAGACAAGTATTTATCAAAATATCAAAACTGGACCCAATATTAAAGACGAGGGAATGCTGTATAAGGGATTGTTTGTAGGCCGTATATTATGAACAACCTTAGATAATAAGGAGAGTCATACAGCCTCAAATGGAATGAGGACAGCTGGCTATAAAGGAGAAACTGAAGGGTCTAAAACAAAGGAGGTCGGTGAGGTTCGACCCCATTGCAAAACATGACTTAGGTCTGTTTTCACAGCAAACATGTATATTAAAATCACCAACGATTAAAAGACGATCGTATTTTAGCAATCGCCACCCGGATGTCTGCAAAATCAGTTATAAAATCATTGTTGAACTTAGGTGGACGATACACCAACTGGAACGGTGGCAGTTTGATACTAGCGAAAATGTCTGAAGGAATCTTCTGAACGTGTCGTGTAGTGAGCTTGGAGCCACTCCCAGCCATTACATGGCCTTCCTGAATGTCTACACCTCCATTTTCAGCAGAAAACAGAGCCAGCTCACTCTCAGACAGCAACACCTACAGGTAACACACACAGCATTCATTATATCGTTCCCTATTACATGATATCTTTCTGTCAGACATCTCCTAAAACACTGAGTCCAGCAATCTTGGGCACAATATATGTTCTACTGCCTCTAATGTTTTCCAGAAATCCCCCTTTTGAAGTCTCAAAATTAGTCATAACTGCCAAACGAATGTGCATTTGGGCCCTGACATCATTTTGATGTATTGCTCCAAGCCTGCTTGAATGCATGTATTAGCTTAACCAACAATATATTCTTTCCTAGATTAGTAGTGTTTCCTTTATTTCAGTAGATTACACCTGGTTGCTGCACCACCAGGGGCGACTATTGTTTCCTCAGCAGACAAATGGTGTGTTCTTGTCAGACGGCGCCCCCTGCAGCACAGCTGAGGTTCAGCAGCCACCCAGGCCAGCAGTGAATCACAATGGAACTGATGACAGAAAACAGCAGAGACAGTGTCCCTGTTCTCACTGCTGTCCATTATTCTCCACCGGTTCTGGTTTGAAAACAGTCTCCACTCGACCTCCTCAAGTGGGTATTCTTGGCTAGAAAAACATGTCACCAAGCAATGTCCGTGGAAACAGGTTACTGTTATGTTAGGGATGCTGTAGTTGGCTGGAGAGAAAGAGAAGAAAGTAGATTGACAGGAGAAAACAACGGTAAAGAAAGATGAATGGCTTAGAGGAATGATTCAGGGAGCATGTTTATGTAAAATATGGAAAACCCAAATAGCCATGCCACACTGTGTTTAGTCGCTGAGAAAACAACATTGTTTTTAATCAGTGTTTATTTTAAAATAAAAAGTTGTCACCGCTTTGTAAGAATCAAAAACATGAATCTGACAGCATAAACACTATATTCTCTCTCCAGATAGCCATACTAACATATTAGAATGAAATAGAATTCTGTATTTAGGGGCTTCGTTGAATGGTAGCCATTGATGAACTCATGGGTGATGCTCCCATTGACAACTGGTCTTTGAATGTAATTGCAAATACACAGTGCCCCTTGAAGTTTTTTTTTACATATAGTTTTTTTTTTACTCACCTGAACATTTCCTACAATACATTCACTGCAACATATAGAATTGTTTTTCCTCTATGATGCAATATATATTCTGTGTAACTTGTATTATGGTGTGTTGCAATGGGGGAGGCGCAGGAAAGTATAGTGTTGTTGGATTTAGCACAACCAGCCCCTATATAACTAAGAAACACCAGCAAATTAACAAGAATTACATCATTTTTACAATATAAAATGTTTACAACAATAGTTTACTGCATCTACATTTCTCAGTGTCCTCTACCTCAGAATATTATTCATCCTTTGCGAAGTACTATTTAAACAGCATTTTTTGTTTAATTTGTAAATGTAGATATTACTTTTGTTATCTATATCTTTACAAAATACACTAAGCAAATCGGCAAAATAGATTAATTCAATATTATTAAAAACGCATTTTTACGCTGACTTTTATTTTGAATGCAAAATCCTAAAACCGGACGTCTTATTGATGCTACGGAATCTCTAAAGTTGCTAGCATGTCGCTTCTTATCCTGATAGGTAAGACATATTTTTCACGCAGCCAGACAGTAAAAACTGCAGTAATGGGAAAGCTAGCTACGTAGGTAACGTAGTTTCATTGGTAACTACGCCAGCTTCAGCGCAACTGCAAGAACAAGGTATCCACTGCAGATTATGCAGCGCTCACCCAGCTTTAAGTACAGTACATATATATATAAAAAACAGTTATGTTAATTTGTTATAGGACAAGTTGTATATATGATTTTGTTATTTGACGTCCACCTCCGGTCTTATCTTCAATTCAACCCGTAAGTACCATATCTAAGCTTGTTAATGTTTGTTTTAACTGCTACAGCCAGTAGCTAGCTAACGTTCTGAGCTAGCTAGATGGCAATAACGGCTGCTTACGCTAAAATAAATTAATGGAAACACACTACAGACTAGCTAGAAACTACTTGACTGTAGCAACTAGCTATATGCACTATTATTAAATTATTGTAGTGCGTTGTTTAAGCTCTTTATGGGAGTGAATACGTTAAAGCACTCGGTGTACTAAACATCGGCGTTATCCTAAAGTATACTTTACAAGCAAGTATACACGTGTATGGTATTATAATAACATGGGAGTTATCTTTTTTATTTTACCAGATGTAAAACAATTCTACTCATACCAGTATTTTTACGAAACCATATACCAAACAATTTTAATGTAGCCCACAGTACCCCAAAACTATTTTGTTTCAGAATGCTTGCGGAATAACAATTTATTCCCGAAGTAGCTACAGTACAGTTAACGAGACCACTGCTCTGTAGCCATCAAACAAGTGGTGTAGTGGCATGTTGTTAACTAACTTGCAGGGCTTGACATTGACACCCGCCCACCAGTGGCTGTGGCGTGTAACGATGTGGCGTTTAACGCAGTAACTCTTACTATCCACTTTGGCGTGTGGCATTCTATATATCTATACCCAGGGTTTTACCTGGATTCAATGCTCAAAATCTCGCACCGCATCTGTGTGTTGACATGGTAAAACGTAAACGAAGATGACTGGTGAAAAGACCATCAGATTAGGGAATGCACATCTATCACCAAAAACATTAATCTACATATGCAATATATAGAGTAAAAAGTATATAATTAACAGATTTAAGTTACTAACAATATAAGTATATGAACGTGAAGACGCTGGACCCCCGAGTACAGCTGAAGGAAGTCGAGGGAGATTAACGATGTGGCGTCAAGGCAAAGATGGGCAAACAATTATTGACCAGGCTGCAATGAATACAGCTCTGTTTCGTTTTTTATGGAAGTGCATATCAAAAAGAACATAGCCTAACAAAAATAGACAACAATGATATTGACTGCGACTAATTAAAAAGCTGATGGGTGATTTTCACATTTATTTTTAAATATCATGTTATGTTAATAATACATATATTGCTTGCATATTTTGGTTGCTATAAGGAGGACATTGCAGCGTGCAATGTTAGCTGCTCAATGGACATGGACAACAGTGTGTAGCCACATTATATTACGTATTTCAGCGGAGTGTCCGGTAGAGTGGAGTACCACCTTTGCCTAATAGTGACTGGACCAGTGAACAAGACAGGCTAGGGTGTAGCACACCATAGTCACATTTTATGAAATAAAACGTTATTCCCCAACAATAAAATGGTGGCCAGTGAAAACTCTGGATAACCACTAGCCACATTGGCTGGTGAGCAAAAAAGTTGATGTCATGCACTGCTAACTTGGATAACAGAGTGACATTTACTGCCTCTTTTCCTAGGAATCTGAAAAAATACAAAAAATAAGTGCGAGATGTCACACAGCAAAATGGACTCCCGCAAACAGTTCATCCTAACCACGACTGGGAACTACTTCGGTCTGAAGCCGTCATCAAACCTGGATCGGTGTGATGAACTAAACAATTTTTTAGATGATGGCAATGAATTTGTGCTTGCTGTGAGCAAACATGGGAGTGACCTTTGCTTGTCAAACAAGGTGAACTGGATCATTAATGAAACTATGATATATAATAACACACACACGGATACAGATTAACTTTTTGTTTACTCTTTTACTGTGTTCAGATTGAAGCCGGGGACAGCAGCGAGAAGGTTTTGGTGTTCTTTAAGCTGCGTCCCACAGTGATAACAGAAGATAATCTGCTCCAGAATGTCCTGGTGTCCTCCATGCTGGAGTCTCCCATCAATACCCTCTATCAGGCAGTGCGACAGGTGTTTGCTCCTATGCTGCTAAAGGTGGGTCATAATGAACACACACACTCAGTGGGTACTTTATTTTTATCAGGTACACCTACAGTATCTAGTATTACCACTTTTGGTAATAGATTCAGTATAGATTCAACCAACCCTTTTTGTGTTTTTTCTCCATGCCACTCGATAGTATCATGCAGTCCCTGCAGGTCTTTTGACCACACATGGCCATGCTGCCAACAGTGTAAAGAGTGGTTATTTAAATGTTTGTGGCCTTTCTGTTAGATTGAAACAGTCTGGCCATTCTCTGACCTTTCTCATTAACAGTATTTTCCTGCCCACAGAAATTAATACCACGGCCAAAGTCACTCAGATCATGCATCCTCCCTATTCTAACCTTACGATCATGTCTGTAATCTTTATATGGGTTTGCAGGCACATCTTTTCCATTATTTCACATTTCTTTTTGGCTTTTTACATAAACAAGCAGGTGTACCTAATAAAGTGGCCACTAAGTGTGTATCTTTTTAATACAGTGTTAAAACCAATTTAATACAGAGGTAAGGCCTCTGTCATTCCTCAAAAGGTTTGTTTTTGGTTTGTGTATTGATTTTTCTGTTCCCAACCTCAAGGATGAGCACTGGAGCTCAGCATTTGACCCTAAGCTTGCAGGCCTGCTGAGTGAGCTGGAGCAGGGCCTGGGCTCTGTGGTCCGTAGGGCTGGACCACACCACACCGGCAAGAGGAGTCCAAGAGAGGACAACGTCCTGGGTGGGTGCCCACAATGACCAGGCATGTGCTGCTCCCTGGTGTGGGTACAGTGGACACATGAAAACACTGTTGTTCTGTTTGCAGGTATTCTGACCCCGATGGATGAGTTCCAATACTGGGATGATCTCTCTGAGACAGGAGAGAATAGCACTGTGAGAGAGAGGGCCGTTCACTTCTCTGAGCTCTTCAAGCCCATCAAAAAAGTATGGGTGTATACTGGTGATCTACTGGTGTGTGTGTGTGTGTGTGTGTGTGTGTCTTGATGATTTTGTGCGTTGACTCTCTCTGCCCTTTGTGTATATCAGGAGTACATTGGCCTGGATGGTGTGTGTCTTTCTGAAGCTGTGGAGTTGGTGGAGCTGAGCAGGGACACACTGGATGACGTGTGGAGGCAGAATGACCACGATCCCTTCCCTGAAACACGCATGGTTAGACTCATGGATGTGATCGGTACGATACACATACAGAACAACTATCCTGCCCTTTTTCTGTAGATTATTCTGACCTAGAACAGGCTTTGTTTTTTAGTTCCTCCTTCGATGACAGACTTAGGTGGCTATAATGCTGAAATTGCGTGTGGGAACTTTAATTGAGTTTTACAGGTCAGAGCCATTCAACAAAATGGCCTGCACCATGTATGAAGCGCGCCATTAATTGTATAGCTTTGTGTGTACCGAACTGCACCCACATATGTAGTTATATGTGTATATATACTATTTGCACTATTTTTGCCATCCAGCTGGTCCTACTGCAACAGTATAGTGAATGACCACAGCAGTGGTTTTTATACTTTTCCTCAATTAATAAGATTTGTTTCAGGTAATCACCTACTCAGTACAACATTAAGTAAAATGAGGTGTATCTGTGTTGGCATTTAACAGACACTGGAATGGAATGGCTGCCTTACATGTCGAGATGCTGATTTAAGAACAACTTTGAATGGTATCTTAATTTTTTCCGTGTGTGCGTGTGTGTGTGTGTGTGCGCGCGCGCGTGTGTGCGCGCGCGCGTGTGTGCGCGCGCGCGTGTGTGCGCGCGTGCGTGTGTCAGCCAGAGCTGTGTGTCAGCCAGTGCGTGTGTGCGCGTGCGTGTGTGCGCGTGCGTGTGTGTGACCAAATGTCCCAATGAGTATAGTAAAATCACAAGAAATTGGACTCATGGGGACTTTTTGCCGGTCCCCATGAGGCAAAAGTCAATTTCTGGCTGAGGGTTTAGGTCAAACTCACAATATATTTTTGAGTTAGAATTGGGGTTTCTTTAAGGTCCAGGCATTGTTGGTTAAGTTTAGGGTTAAGGTTAGGCATTACACCTAGGTAAAGTTTAGGCATAAATATTATTTTATTGAGGTTATGGTTAGGGCTAGAGTTAAAATTTGGGCAAATGAGCCCTGAGGTTAGCTGTACAAACATGGCTTAGTACTTGTTGGCAAAACCCTTGTTGACAATCACAGAGGTTTTGATGCTGTCGTTTGGCAACTCAAAGCTTTAGCTCCCTCCACAGATTTTTTATGGGATTAAGGTCTGGAGACTGGCTAGGCCACTCCAGGACCTTAATGTGCTTCTTCTTGAGCCACTCCTTTGTTGCCTTGGCCGTGTGTTTTGTGTCATTGTCATGCTGGAATACCCATCCACAACCCATTTTCAATGCTCTGGCTGAGGGAAGGAGGTTCTCACCCAAGATTTGACAGTACATGCACCGGTCCATCGTCCCTTTGATGCAAGGAAGTTGTCCTGTCCCCTTAAAGCATAAGCATAATGTTTCCACCTCCATGTTTGACGGTGTGGATGGTGTTCTTAAGGTCATAGGCAGCATTGCTCCAAACACAGCGAGTTGAGTTAAGGCCAAAAAACTCAATTTTATTCTCATCTGACCACACTTTCACCCAGTTCTCTGAATCATTCAGATGTTCATTGGCAAACTTCATACAGGCATGTACAGTAGGGAGAACAAGTATTTGATGCACTGATTTTGCTGGTTTTCCTACTTACAAAGCATGTAGAGGTCTGTCATGTTTACCATAGGTACATTTCAACTGTGAGAGGCGGAATCTAAAATACAGAAAATCACATTGTATGATTTCTAAATAATGAATTAGCATTTTATTGCATGACATAAGTATTTGATCACCTACCAACCAGTAAGTCTCTCACAGACCTGTTAGTTTTTCTTTAAGAAGCCCTCCTCAATCAAACAGAATCCAACTTCTCCACAATGGCCAAGACCAGAGAGCTGTGTAAGGACATCAGGGATAAAATTGTAGCCCTGCACAAGGCTGGGATGGGCTACAGGACAACACACAAGGTCCCCCTGCTCAAGCCAGTGCATGTCCAGGACCGTCTGTAATTTTCCAATGACCATCTGGATGATCCAAAGGAGGAATGGGAGAAGGTCATGTAGTCTGCTGAGACAAATATAGAGCTTTTTAGTCTAAACTCCACTCGCCGTGTTTGGAGGAAGAATAAGGATGAGTACAACCCCAAGAACACCATCCCAATCGTGAAGCATGGAGGTGGAAACATCATTATTTGAGGATGCTTTTCTGCAAATGGAACAGGACGACTGCAACGTATTGAGGGGAGGATGGATGGGGCCATGTATCGTGAGATCTTGGCCCACAACCTCCTTCCCTCAGTAAGAGCATTGAAAATGGGTCATGGCTGGGTCTTCCAGCATGACTACAACCTGAAACACATAGCCAGGGTCCTGAAACCTGAAGGATCTGGAGGTCTGTATGGAGGAGTGCTGCAGTGTGTGCAAACCTGGTGAAGAACTACAGCACACGTATGATCTCTGTAATTGCAAACAAAGGATTCTTAACCAAATATTACGTACTGTAAATGTGCTTTCTTGAGCAGGGGGCCATTATGGGTGCTGCAGGATTTCAATCCTGCACGATGTAGTGTGTTACCCATTGTTTTTTGGTGACTATGGTTCCATCTGCCTTGATCCTCCCGTGTAGTTCTGAGCTGAAACCTCAACATTTTCATGATCATTGCAACCTCACAACCCCACCATTGCATTGAGTTCCGGACTGAGGGAGATTGACAGTTATTTTGTGTTACATTCCAACTGTTGTCACCTCACCAAGCTGCTTGGTGAAGGTCTTGTAGCCTATTCCAGCCTTGTGTAGGTCTACAATCTTGACCCAGACATCCTTGGACATGTCTTGGCCATGGTGGAGAGTTTGCAATCTGATTGATTGCTTCTGTGGACAGGTGTCTTTTATACAGGCTACAAGCTGAGATTAGGAGCACTCCCTTTAAGAGTGTGCTCCTAATTTCATCTCGTTTCCTGTATAAAAGAAACCTGGGAGACAGACATCTTTCTGATTTAAGAGATCAAATACCCATTTCACTCATTAAAATGATTTTTTTCTGGATTTTTTGTTTTTATTCAGTATTTTACTGTTGAAATATACCTACCAGTAGGTTATTTTTTGTAAGTGGGCAAACGTACAAAATCAGCAGGGGATCAAATGCTTTTTCCCCTCACTGTACTTGGTGAATTCCCACTTCCCATTCGCTTATGAACTAAGCATAGGCTTCAGGAAAAGTTGTTTTGCTGTAGCTCTGTGGCAAATTCAGCCAGTGCTTCTGATTTCTCTGAAAAATAGACAGAATATAATACAGACAAAAAAAATGGCTGCATGTTTCCAGAGCAATCCTGACAGTGTCTGATTCATCACCTCAATGCCAAACATTAAATACAACATCATGGATAAAATCTAGCTATGGTCTATTTCAGCTGATGTAATGCTTTTAGATGTTCACCCTGTCCCCACCCCTCTGAAATGGTACTATAGTTTGACACAGTGGCTTGTGATTCTGATTGTCTCAGGTGATGCGCTGGGCAGGTACTTGCAGAAGAAGCTGAGTGGTGTGAAACTCTTTGAGGACCCGTTCCTTTCTGTGAGAGAGAGTCTGAGAGTGGGTGTGATCATCTGTGAACAGTGGGTGTCGGCCTGTGAGCACCTGAGTGGACAGGTGTGGAAGAGATACACCCCTTACCCTTGGAAGGGAGACATGCACCGCCCCCAGGCCCCGCACAGCCTGGCTCAGAGATTGGATGAGGTCAGATACACCAGCTGTCTCTGTTGTTGACATAATTGTCCTGCTCTTAATTAGCTTGTACTTGGACATTCTATATCTAAAAAGAAAGAGGTATTTTAAAATAAAGAGGTAATTTTATGTCATGACACTTCCCTTTTATCTTAAGGGGGATTGAAAATTCTATATTCTGGTTTCTGATAGAGACCTTTGCATGTTACGTGAGTGTATGTGACTTTTATTTGAGGTCCATGTCTTTCTCAGGTGATCACAATCCGTACGGTCCACGAGAAGCTGCTTCGTCTGCTGCCTGGAGGCAACCAGCAGGCTCTGGCCTCGGCTGGCATCTTCGAGCCTTTCTCTGGCCTAAACCCTCTACATTACAACCCCTACACCGAGGTACAGTGGAGAGGGGGAGGGAGAGAGAGGGGGCGAGGGAGAAGGGGGGAGGGAGGAGAATTTGAAAAGATCTGACCTGGGTGTGATGTGTCTCTTACTGCTTTAGCCTCTGTGGAGGGCAGCAGTAGCCCAGTTTGAGCGAGCTATAGGCCCAGCAGAGCAGGAGGTGGGGTGCAGACTGAAGGCGTACATTGCGGACATACAGGACAACCCACAGCAGGTGAGAATGTCACTTTGAATTTATCACTTCTAATTTCTTGCACTACCATTTAATAGTTCTATTAATTATGACCTCGTCATCAACTTGGATTTATCCAGCTCCTGCAGGCGTTTCATAAGCACAAGGAGCTGATAAAGCGAGCCACCCTCAGGAAAGAGTTGCAGTCCGAGAGAGAGACCCTGCTGGCCAGGTTGCTGGAGTACGTCAAGGGTAATGTAGTTTAAAACTCCACTGAGAGTGCAGTCATTATGTTGTTGGTGATGTAACCCCCTCGTGTCCTTATCCAGAATGAATGTTTGACCCCACAGGTCTAAAGACAGACTTTGAGGGTCGTTGCCATGGCGTGCCTGGGGAGAAGTCTGGCCCCCTGGCAGGCCGGAACCTTCCGGAGGTTGTCAACAACATTGTGTGGGTCCGCCAGCTGCTTCATAAGGTGAGTATTCTGTTTCTCTTTTTGCGTGTCTTTAAGAGAGCATGTGTGTTGACTAATTGTCTGCTTTTTAGGTGGAGGACTCTATTAAGATATCAGAGGCTCTTCTGTCAGACTTGACAGGATTTCACTCATTTTTGCGGTTCTGCGACGACCTGCACGAGGTTCTACAGGCTTATGAACAGGAACAATTTGACGACTGGTCCAGAGACATACTCTCTAGTCTCTCTGACCCAAAGTCAGGCATCAGGTCAGTTGAGAACCATTAAGCATTTTCTCAATATCCCCATCCATTTATAATGTATAGAAGAAAATATGTTGTCGTTGGTGCAAATGTAGCCATTGTACCATTATTTCCATATTGTAATAAGCACATGCTGTGGTTTCTAACTAGGAAGATTTCCAGTTTCCAGTTTCACATATACAAACTGTATTAAACAGCCAATGTAAATGTCTGCACATTTTAGCCGGTAAGATAACATCAGTGGAAGGGAAATGTAAAAATGATTGCTTTTTAAGGGCCCGCTGACTTCAGGGGTTTTGGAGTGTTAGGAATGTTTTTTCCTGCTTAATGCACACTTTGTATACTTCCACAGATTTTTCCAGCTAAAGTTTTGCAAATTATTTTAATAGAGGTATAAATAAGACTCATTCATGCATCTTGGTTTCTGTTGGCCCATACATTTCTTTCAGGCTAAGGAACCATTGAACTATCTCACTGTAGAAAACAAACATGTACAGTATGTCTGGTTAGGATATCACTGTGTCAACACTGTGTAACATTTACATGTTAAACTCTGAAGTTATCAAAAGTGACTTAAACTCCTGTTTATCCCAACTGGTTACATAGCTAACTATCAGTGGTGGTAGTCAGTCGTATACAGTGAGTACACTGACATGAACATATGCTTTGACATCAATACAAGCAATGTACTCAAAGAGGATGTTCAGGGTCATTTCTTTCTTTGTCTTTGTCATAATGGCATTTCTATTGTCTTGGCTCAGTTTACTGTTGATAATGTATAATAAAACATCTCCATCCAGTCTTCAGGCTAGTAACCGTGTGATGGAGCTGGACCACATTGATGGGAAGCTGAAGATCCAGTACTCTGACCGTCTGGTGACACTGCTGAGGGAGGTCAGGCAGCTGTCAGCCCTGGGCTTCCCCATACCTGCCAGAATCCAGCAGGCTGCCAACACTGCCGACAAGTTCTACAGACAGGCCATCATCCTCAAACAGGCAAGGGCCAGCACACGCATGCACACCCAGAAACAACACAGCACACTGTTTGTGTTGAACTGTGGCCCCGTGTTTGTCAGGTGGCCCATTTCTACAACACCATCGACCAGCAGATGATCCCTTCACAGAGACCCATGATGCTCAACTACGCCCTGGCCTTCGAGCAGGTCATCAAGGTACTTCCATATACTTACACTGGGGTGGACATAACCCGTCAATCTATCAGTTCTTTGTTATCTTACCATTTGGAATGTTCTGACAACATCCACTTCCCGCTGTAGCAGAACCCACGTTCCCAGTCCAAAGAGTCTGGCGGGAAGCTGCAGATCACCTGGGATAATCCTAAAGAGCTTGAGGTGTACATTGGAAAATTACAATCGGCGGCAGAGAGTCTCTCCACTGAGAACCGTAAACTGAGGCGTTGGCACACGGAGTTCACTGAGAAGGTGGTGAACTTGATGAGTGTGGACCTCCTGAGACAACAGCAGCGCTGGAAGGATGGACTGCAGGAGTTACGCACAGGGTTTGCTACTCTGGAGGCACAGGTAAGCACAGAATGATAGAGAGACGATGGCTTTGCAATCAACATGTTTAAACATTTTAATGATGTTTCTCTGGCTACAGCTCAATCTCAACCACCTAGAGATTTTTTGTGCTGTGTTAAATGGCTTGAAATATAGTATATTTATATGCTCATCTATTCTACATTTAACTGAGTTGATGCCTGATCTGAGGTGTAAAATCCAATAAATAGGCTTTCTTCAGAGACTTGGTCACTGCTAGTAAAAGTGGAGCTGTCGAGCCAAAATAGGTGCTACGTAATCCAAACCACTCGATTTCAAACATGGAATTTGATGCTTCAATTACGCATATACAATATGAACAACATTGCACGTGCAGCCCAAAGTGGGATGTTAAACATATATATTTTTTTTTCCACAAATGTTCCAGAAAGAATCTGTAACTTGAATTTTCTAAATAAATCCCTTTTACAACTTGACCACTGGCTTCCACCACTTCATCCACCATTTAAAGCTGCAAAGCAAAGCTTCTCAAATGCCAGTTCAGTACATGCAAGGCTCAACGTTAACATTTTTGCCCCACCGGCCCAGCGGGTCTTTAACTGTCCCTCGTTCCAAAAGTTGAACACGATTAATCATTTATTTAATACATTCTGGATATATAAAACAAAATATTTATATACATATATTTCATTCATACATTTTCTAATTTGAAAAATAAATAAAAAGATGAGTCTAAAAAGCATTTGACTTTCAAACATAACATTAACTCATTCACCCCAGGGTACAAGGTGACCGGCTGGTCCGTCAGTTACTAGGTTTGCGGTTATCATGTCGTGTAATCAACCAATTGGTATCTGCATTGAAATTCCTGATACAACCAAGGGCCCTGAAGTTGGATTGTCAGCCACCCGCTTGGTTGTCATGCTGACCAGGTGCTGTTTGCTATTGGCATGGCTGGTCGGGTAATGTTTGTGAAAGTGTCTTTGTAAAAAGACCCACATTTGTCTGCTCCAGCCGGGACAGACAACAATGCATCATAGTTCCATTGATGTCGAAACAGGTACATCATTTTTTGGACTGAGGTAAAAAAAAAAATGGTTGCTTGTATCCTTCACTGCCTTTTTCAATTGAGTGACTCGCTGGAGTTCTCAAAGGCTTTATTATAAAACAGGATGTCGGGTTTATAATGCGATTGTTATTTCACAGTCAAATTATTTTTGGCGGTGGCCCAATTGGCACAGTGCTTGCTATTTTGATTAGTACCAACTTGAATTTGACTGGCCTGGGGCCATTGGGCCATCATTATTGTCGAGCCCTGACATGGTACATGGGTGTGGGTGTGGTTACACAGGATGGGGTTGTCCAGTGCAATGGAACTAACAAGGACAGGACATTGGTTGCTAGGGACTAGTAATAGCAACACATATTGGTAAAGTAAAGAAGACTGCAGTTTGATAAAACCTAAAAAGTGTTTTTCAGTTGTGACTGCATGGCTGAAATTTGGTGACCGAGCTGATGGCATACTGTACCTAAAGCAACATTAGCTTGCTGTTAACACTTTTTTCAATTAGTTATTTACTATATAAACCATCTTTAGTAGCTATAGCAGAGACCTAGCTTTATGTTTGAATTATACTCTTTGTTTTGTATTTGTTGCCTATCTGTAATGCAGTTCTGACCTGATAGCTGCTCACCGCAACTAGGTGCTAGCAATGAAAAGCTAGCTAGTAGATAGCTAGCCTTGTATTTGCAAGTATTTGCATAGAAGTCACATTATTTTTGTTGAATTTGGACTATGCAAGTTATGTTGTAAAATACTTTCAGTATACTTTCAATACACTCAATTAGAATGCATTAAATTATTTAAAGAAGAAAGTAAAGCGTACTAATTTCAAGCATAACACCACTGAATTTAGCAAAACGATGGGCTTTACATCACTGATGACACAAACCTATCTTGCTTGATATGAGGTGTTGCAGTAAGATGTTTAGGATTAGTTTATTTGGTTAGAAAGCTCTGTACTTTTCCCTGTATCATGTCAAGAGTGTGTGTTGTGTGTTGTGTGGCATAGGGCTTCAGGTCAGGGGACATGAAGGCCTGGAGGCAGCACTGGAACCACCAGCTGTACAAGGCTTTGGAACACCAGTACCAGACGGGCCTGGAAGCCCTCAACAAGAACCTGCCAGAAATACACATTGACCTGACCTTCAAGTCAGTGGAGTGCTTGCTTTTATCACTCTGTCTATGTGTGTCTCTCATGCGATGTATTAACAAGTGGCTGTGCATGGGTTTATTAACTGGATACCGGAAAGCCCTGCCTGGTAGAAAGACAAATCTACACTCTATAAGCTGTCATTAATAGCCTATAAGTAAACCAATGTAAGGTCAGGAATGGAAGACCACAGTCACAAGGGTTGAAAAGTCATAAAGAAAGCTACCTATTAATAGTATCTATAGCTGACAACTGAAGTTAGGCAGGATTATATCGCATGCTGTGTGGTAGGCTACTAAATCCAATGAAATATCCATCACCATGCATTGCTATATAGGAAAGTGTTGCTACTTCCTTGAGTGTTCTCGTGTGCAAGGACTACTCACAGTTGAGCCCAGCTCAAAGCTAATTGGCTAATTGTTTTACTTTTTTTAAAGGAGACCAATTGACAACTTGTATCAATTAATCAAATGGTAAGGCAGCAAAATGTCTCCTGACATTAGTCAGACAGTATTACATACATGGCCAACGCATACTTAGACAGAGGTACACCATTTCACTCAATCTGCTCACTTCTCAGGTAAGAATTCAGAAACTTGCAGAATAGCGAGGAAATTGGCAATGAAAAACAAAACATAGATAAAATGTCATTGTTTATGTTCATAATTTAATGTTAAATATTTTGGGTCACATTTTTGGGGAAGCCTGGCTTTCCTTGACTACCATTAATGCATGCCACAGGTATTAACCTAAATGAAATATAAAACACAAGGCAACACTTGTTTAGCTCTCCTCTCTGTCCATAGGCAGGGTCGACTGCAGTTCCGTCCCCCATTTGAGGAGGTGAGAGCCAAATACTTCAGGGAAATGAAGAGGTTCATCTCTATCCCCAATCAGTTTAAAGGAGTCAGTGCCCTGGGGGAGGAGCTCATCTTCAGCGTCATGATTGACAGGAATGCTTCAGGCTTCCTTACCATCTTCAGCAAGGCAGAGGACCTTTTCAGTCGGCTGCTGGGCGTTCAGGATAAGTTTAAGGTGTTTTACCTAATGTTACAGTGTTGCTTAATCTTATACAGAAGTGAAATATAGGAATCCATAGATACCTGTATAGTAGGGCTGGGCATTATAGACAATTATATCACAATTATTTATATATTTATAGTATTTTAATTTTATTCAAACTAGGTTACACAGGTACAGAAATGAAAAAATATTGGTATTATTCGTATTACCAGTGCCATCTGAAAAGGGCCACTAATATTGGTATTGGGAAATAATTTTCTTATCGTTTTGGCCCTGTGATACACCAACGTTTCTGTCAATTCTCAGGTTCTGTCAAATCCTGAACCGAAACGAAATCTTTCCACGAAGAGTGAGACCATGCTTTGGGGATGAAATGGAAACATTAGGTTGGATTAGAGGATTACCTAGACATTAACATAATTTCAATTAGTCTTTGTTAATGTGGACATACAGTACTTGTACTGCAGGTTTAGTTTAGACCCAAAATGGCAAACTGGCTTTATTTGAAGGGGAGTTCCAGTCCCTCAAGTCAATTGTTGATCCAAATGAAAGTCCACCCAGTTTCCACCTCAGCAATCTGAGTAAATCGTCTTCTGAAATATGTCCATGCTTGATAAAGTCTGTTCTCCCTTTCTATGAGATTTGATCTATTCTAAGCTATGTGTGTGTTTTCTTGGTAGGAGTGGGTGGTGTTGGGCCAGGTGGACATGGAGGCTTTAGTGGAGAAGCACCTTTCAACTGTCTTGGATTGGGAGAAGAACTTAAAGGCCCTGAAGGCCCGGGGGAAAGAGTCAGAAAGACTGCCCAGGTACACAGCCTCCTGACTGGCGACAGCTTCCACTGATCAGACCTGTGAATAGCTTTATGGTGATTTAATTGTTCTGTTTCTGTCAGTCTGGAAAAGGTGGACTGCATCTCTGTGAACTGTGAGCCAGTGAAGGCAACGATTGATGACCTCATCCAGAGATTGTTTGATGTTCTCCTGATGTCACTTAGGAAGTCCATACAAGGTATTGCCTGTTTTCTAATTTGAAATATGAATTAAATATACTGTATAAAAATCTCAGCTATATCTCTCATTAATGTGACTAAGTTGCCTAGGCAGAGAGCTCTTAGTGCTCTCAGAGCCACAGACGACGTGCATGGTAGGTAATCGTGAAGACTCTGTGTTACCTGATGTCTACTACCAGTTTTCCCATTTGACCTAATTGAAGCAATGAACAATGAGGTGTGATCTTGCATGGAGCCCCAGACCAAGGGAGATTGACAGTACTTTTGTGTTTCTTCCATTTCTTAATAATTGCAACAACTGTAGTCAACTCACCAAGCTGCTTGCCGATGGACTTGTAGCCCATTCCAGCCACCCTGTGTACAATCTTGTCCCAGACATCCTTGGAAAGCTCTTTGGTCTTGGCCATGGTGGAAAGTTTAAAATCTGATTGCTTCTGTGGAAAGGTGTCTTTTATACAGGTAACAAACCTAGATTAGGAGCACTGCCTTTAAGAGTGTGCTCCTAATCTCAGTTTGTTACCTGTATAAAAGACACCTGGGAGCCAGATATCTTTCTGATTGAGAGGGGATGAATTACTTATTTCCCTCATTAAAATGCAAATCAATTTATAACATTTTTAACGTGTGTTTTTCTGGATTATTTTGTTGTTATTCTGTCTCTCACTGTTCAAATAAAACTACCATTTAAATTATAGACAAATTATTTTTGTCATTGTTCAAACATACAAAATCTGCAGGGGATCAAATACTTTTTTTCCCTCACTGTATATACTCCAGTTTACTTTCTATGTGACTGACAACTGTCACACATGTCTCTTTTTTATCCTTTCACTTCCCTTCCTGTTGTTTCACTTGTTTTATTCTCTTTATGTTCCTCTCCCTCTTCATTTCTCTGCCTCTTTCCCCCTTCCAGGCCATACCCAGGACATAGACAGTTTTGTAACTGAGGCTATGGAAACATTAATGTCTCGTCCGGAGAGTATTGATGAGATAGGCGCAGCCAATGCCAGACATAGCCAGATCCAGGCCCGCAAACCTGAGGTAAGTCATTCTCAGGAACTAAGTGTGTCTTTAAATGGACAATGATTTTAAAGAGGAAATGTAACCATGTTTGTCCTGTGCATCTTTATTCGCACTATCACTATTTCTGCCCCCCCCCCCCCTCCAGTTTGTCAACACTAGAAAGACTAGAATGCCTCACGGAAATGTGTCTAATGTTATCACACACTCTAAGGCCAGGCATATTACACCAGAATCACATTCTGGTTGATCTTTGAAGTAAACAAGTACTCTCCTTTAAATCCATATATGCATTTTCTTTGTTGTAAATAGCATAATTGTAGCATTATTTTAACCAAAGCCCTGTGAGGTCATACAGCATGGTACAGTGAGAAACTAAATAACAACATTTGTGCAGAGATTATATAGAGATGGAGATTAACCAGAATATTATTGTAATGTAAAATGGCTCATCAGTTCATGTATTAAAAAACAAGTGTTGCAAATGGTGGATGAACCTTCCCTTTAATGTGATGTTTTGTAAATCCAACCCCAGTTCTGTAACATGGTCGGTGTCTTGAAGTAATTTTTTGTGATATCTAACGTTATCTGAAGGTTGCTGTAATGTTCATGGGTCCTTGTGTGGTCTAGATATTACCCCTGTTTCAAGCAGCGGAGGAGAAGAACCGCCTGCTGAGGGCTGTGGCTGGAGGAGGTCTGGACTCTCTGTCCTCCCTCAGGGCCAAGTGGGACAAACTGGAACTCATGATGGAGAGCCACCAGCTCATGATCAAAGAACAGGTGGGCCTACACAGACAGACACAATGCGTACATGTAGATGTATACAGACACGCAGAAACAAAAAGTCCTGCTTTCTTTCTATGTCCTGTAGGTGGCGGTGATGCGTAGTAATGTGGAGAGTCGTGTCCAGGCATACAGGCTGGAGCTGGACAGGTTCAGGGCTCGCTGGGATCAGCTAAAACCCAGAGAAGAGGTCATTGAGGCAGGTGATCAGGCATCTCTGCTTGCCTGTGTCCAAACCATCAGAGACAAAAGACAGGAGTTCCAGGAGCTGGAGGCCACACGCACACGCCTGATGTAGGTTACAAACAGACCTGCGGTCCTTTTATGCTACATCATTTTATATGGTGTTTCTATTGAACTAACAGCCCGTTCTTCTCAGCGAGGACTGTGGTCACTTCGAGCTGGAGGCTCCAGACTTCTCTCTGGCAGAGGAGACCATCCAAGACATTGAGGAGTACGGCCGGATGTGGTCTCTGTACGAGGAGTGGTTCGAGGGCTTCCAGGAGAAGGCCAAGGAAGACTGGATAACATTCAGGTTAGGAATTTGGTGTCCCAGAGGTCTCAGGGAGGTTTGGAAATATGGAATTCCAGAAGTCCCAGGGAAGGTTTGGGAATATGGAATCCCAGCGGTCTTAAAGGTGGTTTGGAAATCCGGAATGCCAGAATTCTCAAGGAGCGCTTGGGGTTAGATGTATTTGACATAATTTGGTCACCTGGCTAAATCGAGGTGGATTCAACAATTCACACTGTTCTGTGTTTTTTTCAGGAGTAAGACCTATATGTTTGAGGAGTTTCTGTTTGCGTGGCAGGACAGACTGCGAAAGCTGGATCAACACACCAGCATGTCTGTCAAACTGCAAAAAGAAGTGGACAAGTACAAGGTGAGCCAAAGATTAGGACGAAGGTGGACAATGCTTTTGCTGTACTGGGATGGTAAAGGGGAATTCCAGTCATGTCATTTATCTGAAATCACCTTTCATCTGAAATGTCCGACATTGCAAATCAATCATTGTTTTTGAGGACAAAATGACAGGGAGTTCTATCCTGTTGTAATCGACAACAGTTGCTTTTTGTTTGAGCTTGGCAGTCAGAATAGTATGATTATGTGACAGTTGTCCTCCTTTAATGTCTGTGTCTGTGTCTGTGTCTGTGTCTACAGAGTGTGGTCCCGGTATTGAAGTACGTGCGAGGGGAACAGCTGTCCCAGGACCACTGGTTAGACTTATTCCGGCTCTTGGGACTGCCTAAAGGCACTACTTTAGAGAGACTGACCTTCTGGGACCTTCTCAGCGTGGCTGACACCATCATTGAACGAGCTCTGGAGCTCAAAGACCTTAACAGCAGAGCTCAAGCAGAAGTGACCATCAGAGAGGCTCTTCGAGAGCTGGACCTGTGGGGTGCTGGAGCGGCCTTCACCCTCACTGAGTATACAGATAGCGCGGGACACACACTAACACTCATCAAGGACTGGAAGGACATCGTCAACCAGGTTCGGGATGAGATGGCAGACTCATTCACACATTCATTGTGACTAGTCAAGCACATCCTCTCACATCTTCTCATCCTGTACAGGTTGGTGACAACCGCTGCCTGCTGCAGTCTCTGAAGGACTCTCCGTACTACCGTGGCTTCCAGGACAAGGTTAGTCTTTGGAGGGATTCTAAAACTAAAAGCACAATAACAATGGCGCTGGTTTTACCAGCAGTACAGGTCGTGTACAGCGCCATCGCAAAAGGGACACTTTTTTGACTTAATTCATAATTGGCAATATGATACCCGGATCGGCTGGAGTTTTTTAAAACATTTTACCTCGATTACAATTAATGAACTATTATAATATATATATTTATATATTTTGCTGTTTTGTAATGTGAAGTTTAACTTGTAACATTGTAATATCAAGCACATTGTAACATTAAGAACTATGCTATAGGAAGTTTTTTGTATTATTGTCATAGTATTTAGTGTGCTGAAGTAAAATTGTATATAGCACCTTTTCAAACACATGCTTAACAAGAAAATCAGCACAGAAAAGGAAAATAAAAGTCCTATAAAACCGACATTATCATTTATGACACATACAAACAAACACAGAAAGAATATAGCAGCCAGTCACCATCCACATATCCCCAATTAGAATGTTGAATATTATAGCAATGTGTCCGTTAAACTGATGGGTACTTACCGATTGCAAGGCGCTGCCTGTGTCCAAAACACTGCTGCCGCGTCCAACCATTGAGCCGTGTAACTTTGCGCTATCCATCCTTTGAGCTGCGCCATTGTCTGTTGTTACGGCCACGATGTTCTCTTCCGTGAGTTCCCACACTGAAAGCCTATCTCTAAGGCCCTGGTGGAATCATCTCTGACGTGTGACAATATGCCGTCTCAAGGCATCTGCTGCGCAGCTTCATTCATCGTCAATGTAGTGCAAATAGGGTCAAGTATGGATCCATCAACCTACTTGACCAGTGATCAACTGTGGTTGAAAAGTGCTCAACAGACTTCAGTTTAGCAGTTAACTTTTTTACAAAATGTTTTCTACATGTTCGGCAGGGCTGTTAAGGAAACATATTGTCGCCATGGCACAGTGTGTCTTCTGTCGAGTTTTGACGTGGTGTTCAAACCTACTGCGCTCCACTGTAGCTATGGGAGCCATATCCTTCGCGATGTAGTAATAAATGGCGTCAGTTATTTATTTCAATCTTCTTAAATCCTTTTCATAATGTGTTGCATTTGTAAATGCTTGTGTTATCGACACCTGCTTTTTTGGAGGTTCTTATTGTTGGGCGCTTGTCAGTCTCTCTTTTTTTGAGCCATGCACTGTTTATATTCGGTATTGTCATTGTGCTCCAAGTGTTGAAACAGATGAATGTCAACAACAGATGGCTGAATCTGTTGTTCTGCAGTGTTTACATTTGACTTCTTTTTCTTAGGTGTCGTCTATACTGAAACAAAAGACACAGCATTTTTCTTTGGTACATGTTGGTCAGTTGATTTGGCGTTTGAGTTCTCCTCCATGTTGCTTCCATGCCGCTAACTAAATGGGGCAGAGTGACGTGAATATACACAGTTTTAAAAAAAGAGAAAATTATGTTGCAATCTCATTAGCCTTCGGTTTATGTTCTGCTTGTTCAACAGTCGTTTGATAAATTGCTATTAAACACATTTGGAGAGGATTGGAAATGCTATTATTTTCAGTTCGTACCCCTTTGGCGCTGGTGATTTTCCTTTGACACTCGCAAAAACCTCTTTGGGGGATACCAAAAATTCCTCTATGCTGGAAAAACCCTGGGAATGAGGGAAGTCTGTCTGGGTCCATGGTGCACAAGACCTCCTACTGTGGTGTTGATTCATCTTATAGCACGTCATCAACCTGAAGCACAAAGCCAAGACAATTCTGATTTTAACTCCGTTGAACATCTGAGGAAGACCTTGAAGAACGCAAACCACTGACACTTCCCATCCAAACTGACGGAGCTTATGAGTATCTTCATAAAGAATGGGAGAAACTCCCCAAATCCAAGTGTACAAAGCTGGTTGATGCATTCCCAAGTACACTCATAGCTGTGATCACTGACAAGGTGCTTAAAGAAAGAACTGAATAAAAGTTCAGTATATTTATATACAAGATATTTCCATTGATTCTTTTCAAAACATTTGCACAAACAGGTTTTTAATTATGGCAGAAAATGTCATAAATTGTACATTAAGTCATACTGATGTCAGGTGGTTTCAATACTTTCCAGTGGCAGTCTGAATAAAAGTTTTTTGACCTTACAGAATTCAGTAGTTTCAGGAAAAACGAATTACTTTGTTCTGTGAAGAGCAAATGGTCAGCATTTGAGCCTATTATTTTTCTAGAAAATATAGAATCCATTTTTACAGGTATGTACCTTGAATTGAAAGTCCTTCCATTTATTGTGTAAAGTTTGTCATTCTTCTGAAATGTTTCTTTTGTGGTTGTGATCTGATCTTTCCTCCCACACACCTCATCCGCCTCTCTTCTTCACTTCCTTTAATAAGGTTATGCTGTGTGTGTGTCCAGGTAAGTCTGTGGGAGGTGCGTCTATCTGATCTGGATGAGTATCTGGTCAGTCTGAATACCATCCAGAGGCGCTGGGTTTACCTGGAGCCCATATTTGGACGGGGCGCCCTGCCCAGGGAACACTCCCGCTTCAAACGGGTCGACGAGGACTTTAGGTAGGCTTTTTTAACTTTGTCTGTGGCAGTTTTTTTCTGGAAAAACTGTGCTTGGGTGGTTGGGCGTGGTCAAGGTGTTTCAGGGGGCGTGGGTTGGGCAGGGAGGACTGACGACTTCGGCCTGTCACCCCAGAAAATCTATGATTTTTTAGAGGCTCCTCAGTATCTTGATTATGTTTAAGACAATTTCTTGAAATTTGTCCCATTTATTTAATGTGCAATTGTTTGTTTCTTTCAAATTTCAAGTTCTGCTTCCCATGGAACTAAGAACCAGGGCACAGCAAACATAGCTCACACTCAGCATTTAAAAAGTAGCAGTCCTATTAATTATGTGTTATTGTAAATCTTCTTCTTCTTCTCCTTCTCCTTCTCCTTTCTTTTCTTCTTTCTTTTATTCTTTCTTGTTCTTCGTGTTTCATCAAAATGTTCTGACAACAGGAATGGGCTTGATATTGAAATGAATCTTCTAGCTAGTAAAACTAGATCTTAACTTTGTTTTTCATAAAGGATGCATGTTGACGCTTTCTGCTGGGGAGATAACTGTATTCTATAAAAGAAATTACATAATTACGGATTTTGCAATGCTTGTAATGCGCGGCTTTAAGGCATTTTGACACATTTCGTATAAGGCGTGTCAGAAAAACGTTATGGTGGCTTGCCTAAGAGTTTCTGTGGCAGATCAAAAAACATGCTTGTGTGTGTGTCTGTTATCCATGCATGTTGTATTTTGTTTTTTAAGCTCTATGTTTGTATGTGTGTACCAGGTCCATCATGGCTGATGTCCAGAGAGACAACCGAGTGACGTCTCTGAGTTCTCGGGCTGGAATCAGAAACTCCCTCACGACCATCCTTGACCAGCTCCAGCGCTGTCAGAAATCACTCAATGAGTTCCTTGAGGTAGCTAGCAAACAATCAATTAAAGAGTTATCAATACATTAACAAATCAATAAATCTTTAAATCAATCGATATGTTTATCAGTAACAGTTCAAACTTCAATGTAGTAGTATTTACTAAATATAGAGACATGAAACAAATGAAGTGTGTTTCTGTGTCCACTGTAGGAGAAACGTTCTACATTCCCACGCTTCTACTTTATTGGAGATGATGACCTGCTGGAGATTCTGGGCCAGGCGACAAACCCCACTGTCATACAGTCACACTTAAAGAAGCTGTTTGCTGGTACACACACACAAACACGCACCCACACTTCACCGTCACATAACTAAGTTGTCCGCAGGTGTGTATTACAGTGGCTGTGCAGTGACTATGTTTTGTGTTTGTGGTCTGTAGGCATCAACAGTGTGGACTTTGATGAGGACTTTCAGAATATCGTGGCCATGCGTTCGTTGGAGGGAGAGGTGGTCCCCCTCAGGAATCTTGTTCGCATCTCCAACAGCGTTGAGGTACAGACACATTTTAATCCGGGTATACCTCAATCACCTGACACATGATGACCTTCTGATGTTTGTGTTTCAGGTGTGGTTGGGGGAACTTTCTGCCGAAATGAAGGAGACTCTAAAGCACCTTCTGTATGAGTGTGTGTCGGCAGGAAGGAAAGGAGAGGTGGACCCTTCCCGTTACCCCTCTCAGGTACTGACTGATTCCTGATTCTTTAATCAAACGACCTCTGCTGTATTTGTGTTCCGATTCCTGTGTGACTCCGAATTGACTGCCGTTTGACTTCTCTCATGTGTAACTCCTGTATGACTCCTGACCGACTCCCGATGAACTCCTGTGTCTACATGTGTAGATCCTGTGCCTGGCAGAGCAGATCCAGTTCACTGAGGAGGTGGAGAGTGCTCTGAGAAACAGCAGTCTGCACCAGCTGGAAGTGGAGCTCACTGCCAAGTTGGAACACTACACCAACGTAGACACCAGCTCTGAGGAGAGTGGGAACACAGGTGTGTGTGTGTGTGTGTTTTCTTGTTGTTACTGTGGCTCTTTGCTGCGCCTCAGGCTCAGCTCTCTGATGTTAATAATGTTTCTGTGATCAGAATCTACAGTGTTATTCATCCAGTCAGTGTCGGTTAGATACCCAGGAATGCCCCCCCCCTCCACTCCCCGGGCTAAAGAGGCTGCAGTAATAACTGTCAGTCTGATCTAATGGCTGGGCCATAATGAATAGCCACTTAAAGCACATCCAGTGGGGCTTGGGAAGAACATGCTCTAAGATGCTTTTGATAGAACTCCACTCACAGCACTGGCAAAGGAACAATAGTTTCAGTGTTCTGGGGGAAGCTTTGCCATTGCCGGATCTGAAATTGTGTTTTCGATACTTAAACGGCTTTTCAACAAGAACCAAGCCTTGAATTTCTCAGCTGCAGCGCCGTCCATGGGTGATTGAGTGGCCTGTGAAGTCTTTGCAAAACAACTAGGCCCTGTGCTCTAATTATTCTAGAGGCTTTTATTGTTTTGTCACATTGATTTCTGAAACTGTTCAATTGCTACAGCGGCTCTCAAAAGAGTTCACCCCTAGACGGTTCTACTGTTTATTCTTTTGCAATATGAAATCAATTCAACTGTGTTTAATTTTGAGGTTTTGCCACTGATAGACACAGAAAGTCTGTAGTGTCAAAGTGGACAGTTAAATCTGCAAATTGTTCTAAATTTATTGCAAGACTTGCAAGTATTTGTTTGAGGCACTTTTGTTAGCAATTACAGCCATGATTAAATACTCTCAGCATTGCAAATTGTTTAGCCAAGTCTTTGCAGAATTGCTCAAGCACTGCTGGTTTTTATGGGGACAATTGGTGAACAACAATCTTTCAACATTTTCTCAATTGGATTGAGATCCTTTGACTGAGCCACTACTGGGCAAAGATTTTATTTTCAATTTGACATTTTAGAAATATTTGTGTTTACCATAGGCGAAACTCCCTAATAAAATCCATTATGTTTTCATGTTTTCACTATCAAATGTGGAGTAGTCCAAGGGGGTGAATTGTTTTGAGATGTATTGTCTTAGTTTCTTGGTGTGTTGACCTGTCATCAACATCTACTGCAAACTTGGAGGCTCTTGGTCAGATTAGTCACCAGAAAGCACTTTCTCTAGTTTGGCGTGACAAAAACACATTGTTGCTGCACTCCCGAAGGGGGCCATTGTTCACTCAGCACACCCAGAGACAATGGGCAGCTTACATACATTGATCGGGCACTTAATGGCAATCAAAACTGCATCCGATTTAGCAGGTTGCTTAGGGAAAGTGTGTGGGTCTGTCTACTTTCTCAATGGACTCCTCAGCTCCTCAGTACTTACAAAACTGTCGGTTCCTGTCAGACGGTGTTCCCTATAGCACAGCTGATGTTCTGCAGCCCCCCCAGACAAGGATATGATCATGATGGAACTGACGACAGGAACTGACACAAGAAATGTCCAAGGGGGTGAATACTTCTTAGGGCCTCTGTATTTAGTTCATCCATCACATGCAAAAATAGCATTTCTGAATAGAAAATTACCTATTGGGGACCATGCTGCTTCTCCAGCAGATGGTTGATGTGTGAATATTTCAGCCCATATATATTATTTTAATTATTCTATATTTTTGCAGATCTATTATAAGTTCAAGTTTGCGATCATAACAGATCAATTTCTGTCCTCTCCCAATTTGCAGTTATGGACATACCTGGTTAGGTTCAGGAGTGTCAAAGATATTTTTGAAACATAACACATGAACAAGTTGCATCAGTGACTCATATTTCCAGCAACTTTTTACAGAAGCAAAATGATTGCCCTTGTCTGTGTGCAAGCATACCACTCAGTGGAGGCTATTCAAAGAAATGTAATTATAGTTAGATTCAATTATAATAATTTTCATCTATCCAGTGGGTGTTTCGTTAAAACATTCTTGTGAACTCAGACCATCATTTTACTTTTACCATGAATAAACTCATTACATTTCCGCTAAAGAAACAAATGATAATGACACTTATTGAAATACAAATACATTTATGATGTTTTTATGACCTTGATGTTCTCCTGATGTGATTTCACCATTCTTGTGTACTCAAAACATCCAATGTCATTGCTTCTCTATTAAACCATTTCATTTTCCAAGTACTGCTGCTCTTTAAATCGAGGGATTCCTGTAACTGTAAGACTGTGCCTCTATATGTCTGGTTTGAAAACAGTCCTCTGTATTGGATACAGTCCTTTCAATAATAAGGTTTGTGTTGACAGTATGCTTTTCCCTCTGCAGAGTCCAGTGTCTTGCAGCTGAAGCTAAAAGCTCTGATACTGGACATCATCCATAACATCAGTGTGGTGAAGCAGCTGTGTGAGGCAGGTGTGACCAGCCCTGACGCCTGGGCCTGGAAGAAGCAGCTTCGCTTCTTCCTAAACAAGGACAAACGCTGCTCCATACAGATGGTCGATGCTCACTTCAGCTACACATACGAGTACCAGGTACTGGACCGCGAGCACACACCTTGGACAATGAACCCATGAATCCCAACACACCGACTGTAACGACCTCCTTACTGGAGTTTTCTTGATAATGTTCAGACAAAGTAGCAAGTATTCGAGAGATGTGAACTTAGAAGTGAAATGTGTTTGTTAGTTATTGTTAATTGATCATTAACGGCTACAGTAATCAAAGTAGTGTTTTAGTAGGATTAATTATATCATATAATTAATAATTGATCCATTCATCATTATCGAAAGCACTTCAGACTATTCATAATATGTAGCTGTTTGTCGGAATCTCCCAGGTCTTCACAAGCAGGTCTGGCTTAAACAGATCTACTCAGTACTGACATTCACCACCGGGGAGTGATGTCACCCCATAGATGAGCACACCTTTCTAAATGACTCAATCAGTTCCCTTCCCTGTATGTGCTGCAGTCTCTCTGCAGAGTCTGTCTCAACACGTTCACCCCCTTCCTGTCTCTCCCTCGCTCTCTTCATTCCCTTATCCATCTCCCTATTCCTGTGTCCCTCTCAAGGGTAATGCTGCTAAGCTGGTCCACACCCCACTGACCGATAAGTGTTACCTGACACTGACCCAGGCCATGATGATGGGTCTGGGGGGAAATCCCTACGGCCCTGCGGGTACTGGGAAGACTGAGTCAGTCAAAGCCCTGGGGGGCCTGTTTGGACGACAAGTACTGGTCTTCAACTGCGATGAGGTAAATGCATCCCGGTTACAGTTGGACAAAATAACCGAAACACCTAACAATATGTAAACAACATGGACATAATAAGGAGTAGGGCCACCCTTTGCCTTCAGAACTGCTCAAGTTCTTCTTGGAAAGCTGTCATACAAATCCTGAACTGTGTGTGGTGGGATATTGCACCGTTCTTCAAGAACAAAGGCTCCAGTTCTTTGAGGGATAAAGGAGGTGGAAATTAGGAGCTGGCCTAGAAGTGCAAATGTCTCTTACTGACTGATTGACCGACCCTTGTTAAATAGCGTAGTGTTTAGAGATCAATGTCATTCACAAATGGCTAATAAGCTGTTAAAACAGCAAGTGGCAAAAGATACTATTTATACTAGATACTATAGATACTATTTGTGGTGGAGGTAAACTTAATAAGAACTGTTAATCAGTTTACCACCATAGTTAATGGTGTCTAACAAAATATTCTAACTTGGCGTGATGTTAATGCATGACAAGATAATTTAATGTCGAGAGACCATACTGACCCCTGGCAAATGTACAGCTCTGTGGTGTAGTGGTTAACGACAAAGCCTTTCACATGGGCAACCTGGGTTCGATTCTGAAGGCTTACCTGGTTTCTTGTTTTAACAGTGTATATGGGGGAATATTTGTACTTGAATGTGGGAACCTCAAATCTGGAACAGTGTTGGCACCATAGGGTGGCTGTATTTCTGAAATATGGCCAATGCTGAGCAATCTTCTGACCCAGTGATTACCATGAGATGGCTCCCCATACCATTATGGATTCACCACCATGTTTAATAGTTGGCAGCAGACATTGTGGGCTGAAAGTATCAGTTGTCTTTTTCCAAACGTAAACCCCTTTGGAATGTAGTAAATTCTGTGGATGATTGCTCGTCAGACCATATTACATTTTTATGTTGCTCAGGGGTTTAGGTTTTGTGCTTCTGACACCATTTTCTGCATTTTTGTGCAATGGCCTTGGGTACAAACTATTTCTGAATGGAAGCCCTGCTATAAATTCCAGCTTTGTGAAGCTCATGACATGCAGTTTTTGTTGCTGATAAAATTCTGTGGTAAATTGAGAAACTATCCTGTTAAGTGTCCATCTAACTCTGCTGGTCAGCCTTGACTTCCAACTGTTGTTCCTCTTCGCTAATGCAATTTCTCCATGTTGTACATACTGTCATACATTTTAAGTTTCCCTTGATGTATTGTGTAATTTTGCGGTTATTGTGCCAATGCCCCTGCAATTCTGGTACCGACTTAAGATGTCACGATACCAGAAGTCTGTCTGTCTGTCTGTCTGTCTGTCTGTCTGTCTGTCTGTCTGTCTGTCTGTCTGTCTGTCTGTCTATTTATCTATCGTTACCTCAATCTGTACACAAGTACATATATTTCGGACTAAAGACAAACATCCACTAACGAGTATGGCAAAAAACATGTATTTATTTATGCCATTATATTTTTTTATTAAACACAATATTATCATCAATGTGTGCATTAGGTTAGCTAAGCTATATATTTTGCTGCATTTTAGTCAACTGAATGTATTTTCCATGGCACGATAATGAACTCATATGAGCATAACTAGTCAAAGGGTTGTTGAATTCATGTAGGGAAATAGCGTAACGTAAATGCTCAACTACTCTGATGTCCCTTGATAAGGATAACAGAACAAAGCAGAGTTGGAAAATGATTTTTTTTCTTGTTCTCAACTTAGTGAAATCCACAGTAATGCTTCTTCCTTATTGCTAACACAGACAGTTTGCTTCAAATCACTTAGCTGTTAGCACAGCATGCTTATTAGGTTTGAACAATGCTTTTAATGCCACAGAAAGAATCCCTTGGTACTAAAGGCTGAAGGCAGTGAAATGTTAAATAACCTAGTTTTCTCCACACTGCGCTCCTTCTGTTATTTGTTGATTAGCGCAGGTTATTGACATACACTCGTTGAGGTGTTACATTCGCCATAATTCTTTCTGTCCTTGTAAAGGTTTGACAATTTTGTGTGAAATTTTTTTCCAGTAAAATTGATACCGCAGAATATGTGAAACATTTTGATCAGTACCATTGATACCGAATGGAATTCAATTGGAATCAATGTATGGGATCTCATGTCATTCCTAATACTGACTATTTGGCCTCTTTGGAACTCCTTTTGTTGCTTAATTTTTCTTTTGAAAACCCAAATACTAGAGCAAATTGTCAGATGTCTTTTATAGCTGACAAAATTTGCCATAGGTGTTCTTTTGGATTGACATCTGGTGACTGTGAAGGCCATAGCCTATGATTCACATCTTTTTCATAGTAATTAAACCATTCAGGCACTCAGTGGTTGAGGGTGTTGTCATCCTGGAACAGACCCAATAATGAACCCTCTTTCAAAGTCACTTGGACTTTTCCTCTTGCCTTCTGGATTGAAAGCCAAGGTCAACTGGGCTTCCTCAGCGTTTTAAAACATGCCACAGAGCTTGATAGGATGTAAAACATGTTATTGTATCATGCATTGTATGGAAGCATCTGCATTTGTTTTGTTCCTCCTCTAATTTATTCAGGTTTTTTCTTTAATTTGTCACCTGTCTGTACATGCTGCTATTTGGCAATCAGCCTAATGTGACCTCTGCAGCTTTGGTTGTGATTTAGATACATCAAAGTAACAGTTTTTTTCCCATGTGGTGTCCCCTGTATATGTGAACACACCCATACAGACGTGTGCACAACAAACTGACACAGACACAATAATGTGACTTTGGCGATATGCTCTTCTAAGTGATCTCCTGAATAAAGTGTATATAAAGCACATGAGAAAGGGAATGAGTATGCTGTGTGTTGCTTTGTGCAGGGCATCGATGTGAAGTCTATGGGCCGTATATTTGTGGGGCTGGTGAAGTGCGGAGCGTGGGGCTGCTTTGATGAGTTTAACCGCTTGGAGGAGGCTGTGCTGTCTGCTGTGTCCATGCAGATACAAGCCATCCAGAACTCCCTGAAAAACCACAGGACCATCTGTGAGCTGCTGGGCAAGGAGGTGACAGAACACACACACAGTCAGACATGCAGACAGGCTTTCTTGTGCTCATACTCACATGGTCAAATTGTGCGCTGGTATGTTCATCAACCGCTGCCCTTTCTCTTGATCTCGATTTCTCTCCCTGTCAGGTGGAGTTGGACCCTAACTCAGGGGTTTTTATTACCTTGAACCCCGCCGGCAAGGGATACGGCGGGAGACAGAAGCTGCCCGACAACCTGAAGCAGCTGTTCAGGCCGGTGGCCATGTCCCGACCAGACAACGAGCTCATCGCCGAGGTCATCCTCTATTCAGAGGGTTTCAAAGACGGGGAGATACTGGGGCGCAAGCTGGTCGCCATCTTCAACCTTGCCAGGTTATTGTTCATTCATACTAGTATGACTGCTTTTCTTTGGAGGTGTGCGCGTGTGTGTGTGCGTGTGTGCGCACATGTACAGTGCCTGAGTGTGTAACACGTCACCTGTGTGCAGGGAGCTGTTGACCCCCCAGCAGCACTACGACTGGGGTCTGAGGGCTCTGAAGACGGTGCTGAGGGGCTGTGGAAGTCTACTACAGCAGCAGAGGAAGTCGGGGGCCAGGAACACCAGTAAGAACCCCTAGTCATAGCCCCACCTCCCACCACTAAAACAACCCTCGGAGCCAAACTCCATTGGCAAACTTTTAGTCTGTCTCAACATTTGGGTTCTCTGTCCTCTCGCTGGCCTTATCCCTCAAACCTCTGATCTTAGCCAAGCTGCTTTTCATTCCCCTCTTTCTCTGACCTCTCCCATGCCTCCCTCTGACACTTGGTTGTCAATACCTTACTGATCTTCAGTTGATCTCAGTCTCCCTCGCTATATTTCTCTATTTTTCTTTCTCTCACTCTTTATCTGGTTCTCTCCATCTAGTTCTCTCATTCTCTCGTTTTCTCTTTTTGTCAGACATCGTTTGTCCCCAGGGCAAGCTCTGGTCGCTCCCTCTGTAGTCGGGCCAAATGTTCTAGTGAAAGATGAGGCCTGGTTTTCTCTGTGCCTCTTGTGCCAGCGGAATTAGAGAGGAGAACAAAAGTATTGATGAACTCTAAATCATGACATGGTTTGCAATTAGCCCATGGATAAATCTGCTGATGTACAGTGCCTTCAGATGGTATTCAGACCCCTTCGCTTTCTCCACATTTTGTTGTTTTATAGATTTAATTTATAAATACTGGGGCTTGCAAAGGTTTTAATGACGAAGAAAAAACATGTTTTTAGAAATTCTTGCCAATTCATTTTTATGTATTTATAACTCACATTATTAAATATCTCAAGTGTTCAGGGTCATCTTTGCTATGCCTTTACCAGCTTTGCACACCTGGATTTAGTTTGTTTCTCCTGTTCATCCTTGTAGATCCTCTCCATCCCTTTCAGATTGGATAGGGTGAACTGATAATCACGTCAATGCACAGCGATCATCAGTTTTCCCCACAGATATTAAATAGGGTTCAAGTCCAGGCTTTGGTTGGGAGGACATTCATTGGAGGACATTCATAGATTTGTCCTGAACCCACTCCAGCATTGTGTCTGCTTCAGGTTGTTGTCATTCTAAAAGCTGAATCTCCAACCAAGTCATACGCCTTGTCCACTCTGGACCTGTCTGTATTTTAATATCCATGAATCCTTCCTTTAATCCTGTTAATCCTGACCTGCCTCTCAGGCATTGCTGCTGAGAAGTATCCCCATAGCATGATGCTCCCACCAACATGCGCCACGGTAGGGATGGGATTAGCCAGGTGATCTGCAGTTCCTTGTTGTCCCTAGAAGTTGCGGTTGTCATTCAGGACTAATATTAAAATGTTCTCATCAGACCAGAGGATATTTTTTGTCATGCTCTAAGAGTCCTCAGACAGCATGTCATATGAATTTTCTCAGGAGTGGCTTCCGTCAAGCCACTTTTAAATCATAAAAGACTGATTGATGAAGTACTGCAGGATGGCTGTCCTTCTGGCAGGTTCTCCCATATCAGAGTGGCTGTTGAGTTCTTGATCACCTCGAAGGCCCTTCTTGCCCCGTTACATAGTTTGGCTGGATAGGAAGCTTTAGGAAAAGTCTTTGTGGTTTCAAACTTTTTCCATTTTACAATGAAGGAGCCCCCTGCACTCCTTTCCCCAGACCTTGGTACAATTCTGTCTCAGAGGTCTATGAGAGTTCCTTAACCTTCATGGCTTTGTTTTTGCTCTGACTTGCACTATGGGGGACCTTATATAGACAGATGTGCGCCTTAGTCACCTCCATTCAGTTTTCCTAGGTGGACTCTAATGAAGTTCTGTAGACATTTCAAGTATGAAAACGTAGAGAAAGCGAATGGGTTGGAATACTTTACATAGAACTAGTTCGTAGTGGTGGAGATAATGAACAATGCAGCTTGCTAACTCCAATGCTCTGGTTTATATCCCCTTTTCACTCCATATCCTTCTTCCCCACTATATCCTTCTTCCCCCTTGCCCCTCCGCACCCATCTCCCACACAGTAATGGAGAGTGGTCTGGTGGTGCAGGCGCTGAGGTTGAACACCATGTCCAAGCTGACATTTGCAGACAGCAGCAGGTTTGATGCCCTGGTCCGCGATGTGTTCCCTTCGGTGAGCTTCACTGATGTGGAGGACCAGACCCTCAGCCAAGCACTGCAGGCCGTCTACGAAGATGCACACCTCGAGCTTATACCCAGCCAGGTGGGAAGAGCTGTGTTTGCATGTGTACCTCTGATGTCCCCACAGACATAGTAAAGCCTGGTTAATTAGTTACCACAAGGGGTTTGTTGGCAGGGAAACTTCTAATTCTGATTCAGGTTATGTTTAGGGAGAAAGTGGGCATAGGGGAAGAATTGGGGTTCTGTGTAGTTTTAACATTTCTGGTGAGATTTAGGGCTAGGATTGGATTGGGGTTAAGTTGAGGGAAAATGGCAATGTTTATGAAAAATTCTGTGATCATTTATTTCAGTTTATGATGTAGGACCAATGTTACAGTGGATATAAAAAGTCTACACACCCCTGTTAAAATACCAGGTCTTTATGATGTAAAAAAACGATAAATCATGTCAGAACTTTTTCCACCTTTTAATGTGACCTATAACGTGAACAATTCAATAAAAAAAACAACTGAAATCTTTGAGGGGGAAAATGTTTAAATAAAAAGCACAAGTGTGCACACCCTTAAACTAATACTTTTTTGAAGTATTGATTTTATTACAGCACTCAGTCTTTTTGGGTAGGAGTCAATTAGCATGCCACAACTTGACGTGGCAATATTTGCCCACTCTTCTTTGCAAAAGCGCTCCAATTCTATCAGATAGCGAGGACATTTCCTGTGCACAGCCCTCTTCAGATCACTCCACAGATGTTCAATTGCAGGTCCGGGCTCTGGCTGGGCCATTCTAAAACATTTATCTTCTGATGAAGCCATGCTTTTGTGGATTTGGATGGGTGCTTTGGGTCGTTGTCATGCTGGAAGGTGAACATCCTCTGCATCTTCAGCTTTCTAACGGATGCCTGAAGGCTTTGTGCCAAAATTGCCTTGTTTTTTTAACTGTTCATAATTGCCCCCACATTGACTAAGGCCCTGGTTCCAGCTGAATTAAAACAGCCCCAAAGCTTGATTCAGCCACCACCATGCTTCACTGTGGGTATGGTGTTCTTTGGGTGATGTGCATTATTATTATTTTTTGCGCCAAACATACCTTTTTGGAATTATGGCCGAAAAGTTCAACCTTGGTTTCATCAGACCTAACACATTTCCCTAGAGCTTTTGGGAGACTTGATGATTGTTTTTGCAAACTTCAGCTGAGCTTGGATGTTTATCTTTGTAAGAAAAGGCATCCATCCTGCCACCCTACCCCATTGCCCATTCATATGAAGTATATGGAATATTGTTGTCACACACCCAGTACTTGCCAACATTTCCTGCAGTTCCTTTAATGTTGTTGAAGGCCTCGTGGAAGCCTCCCTGACCAGTTTTCTTCTTGTCTTTTCATCCATATTGGAGGGATGTCCAGATCTTGGTCTCTGTTGTGCCATATTTTCTCCACTTGATGATAACTGTCTTCACTGTGTTCCATGGTATATTTAATGCTTTGGATATTATTTTGTACCCTTCTCCTGACTGATGTCGTTTAACAATGAGATCCCTCTGATGCTTTGGAATCTCTCTGCGGACCATGGCTTTTGCTCTGAGTGTCACGGTCGTAGGTGAGGACCCAAGTGCGGACTGAGGGCGAGAGGGACAGGGACTGGCAAGCAGCACGGGGACGGTAGGTAACGCGTCTCACGTACCGGCGACGAAGGTACAGACGAGCGGTAGGCAGAGTAGTCGGGGACAGGCGAGGGGTCGGTGAACGTGCTGACGGCAGAGGTACAGACAGGGGCTGGGCAGAGTAGTCAGGGGCAGGCGAAAGGTCGGAGCAACGGCGAGGATCAGAGGTACAGGTAGGGCTCGGGCGGAATGGTCGGAAACGGGCAAAAGGTCGGAACACGGAAAGGCAAAACGAGGAACTGGAAAACGCGAGATATGGCATGAGAACATGA
>JACXGJ010004537.1:0-44655 GCA_016801105.1 Esox niger
TGTGTGTGTGTGTGTGTGTCTCTGTGTGTGTGTGTGTGTGTGTGTGTAAAATACCTTCTTTGCGGTGGACTTGTCTGACAGCAGTGCGGTGAGGAGCTGTAACAGTGGACCAGTCTTGTGTGGGAACATTCCTACAGCACTATCCAGGATCATCCCCAATCCCATATTGGGCTTCTGGGGAAAAACAACATTCCAGAAGACACATGGGAATTCAGAAACACGCTCTTCGTGCGACGTCTCACATCGGGTGTATTGTGGGTAGAAAATGGTTCCTTCTCACCGTTTCCCAGAAGAGCTCAGCCAGACTGGGGGCAGACAAAACTTCACATGCCGCGTCAATCAGGTGCTATGGGAGGGAAATCTAGCACTCAATGAACCTGTCACCTTATTAATCAATATCATCAGGGACATCTAAGCAGATAACCGCCACTCAAGACATTTATGGACGACCCCACCGATCAGCATTGATCAGTCCGTGGTACAACGTGTCACTGTGTTTAATGTGAGATAACAGGGCCTGGTACCTGTTGGCTGCCCAGCGTCTCCTCTTCAAACGACGTGATGACAAACGAGAGGAGGCCATAAATACACATCCTGGCTGTGCTGGCAGTGCACTGTGGGAAGAGAGGTAGTACAATCGGAATCATCCAGAACAATGTACAGTAGAGGTGTGTGTAAATCCGCTACTGGATTGTAGCGTGGGTGCTCACATTATTCCCAGAACCCCCCAGGCCCTGCAGCATGGCGGTGAGGTACGGGAACACCCCCAGCTGTAGGGACATGTTCCCGATGCGTCTGATGACCGGGCTGGACTCGTCTGGGCTCAGGGTGTGTCGGAGCAGCACCCAGGCCAGCAGCACCGGCCCGTGGTGGGGGATGTCCCCAAACGTCAGCAGCATCTGGTCCATCTCCTGGTGAGGAACAGTGAGGGTCATTAAGTTTTACAGAATTCACCATGAAAAACAAAGAAGACACAACATTGTAATAATTAGGGCACCCTAAAACGGGTTGCTGATGTTCAGGAGAGCGTCTGATTTCTGCATTTAGATGTTATGGAGGCAACACTCCATCGTTAATGCAGGTGAATGAGCCAAGCTTTTACCTTGCTGATGTCAGGGGTGTTTGAGAACTGGTGCTGCTCGGTGCGGTCCTCCAGGGCACACTTGTGGAGGAAGTCTATATCCATGCCTTCAACCAAGATCAGAGAGCTGAAGTACCTACAACAGACAGTGGGACACATGGATAAACTCACAGTAAGTCAGGTCAATAACAAGCGAGCAATTTACAATTCCATAGAATAGTGTGTTTGTTAGGTCTATACTCTTCTGCATTCACTGCTAAAGGAAAACACTTTCAGCTAGCAATCCTGTAAACTAAGTAATATTCCTGAATTGATATTGACGCTAACAATAGCAAACTTTAAATATTTCCATCCACTGCCACGCATCAGCGTTCTGACTGACCCAATGCGGTCCACCAGGCCATCCATGCTCTTGTCCACTAGGTGTCTATTGGTCTGTCTCAAACCGAAGCCCTGCTCCTTAAACATCTTGGTGAAGCTGAGCAGGTCTCCGGGGCCCATCTCAAAGTAGGCATAGTACAGGAAAAGGATCTCCAGCAGCAGAGACTGCTCCCTCAGACACTGGGTGAACCACCGTGAAACATGCCTCTCCGTCTGACAGTGGGAAATAGGATGGAGTGCAAAATGCAATGCACCATTTATAAAAACATTTGTATATACTTTTTTATTCTATACAAGTAGTACTTAAAATAATTATTTTACATAAATATTATACTTATACAACTGCTTACAGAACAGTCATATTTTTTTACTCAAAAAGATATGGGTTAAAATGATACGCATCCCTATTGACAAGCTGAATATTTAGTGTACACATTTGCACATTGTTTTTCTCAGATTCATTTTGCGCCTTTTAGAAATGAGGGGAAAATAATGCATGTAAATAATCAACCTTGGTTTATGGAAGCACCAAGACTGAACATGAGTGTCATGAGTTCTAACCATGAGGTTGCCATGAGTCTCCCATGTTGGCGCTTCAGCTTTAAACAGGGTCTCAAACTGCTCCTGGTAGTTATTGACCAGGTCTTTCTCCAGCTTGTTCACACAGTTCGAGTACTCCGCCTGTAACCAAATAAATCACAACAACCATCAAACCACTTGAAAATCTTTGGTATTTTGTGCTATTCCAAATTATGTTTCTGGTCTGTCAGGGTGAATGAAATAACTATAAACTCTTACATATTATATTATTGTTAATATACAACAGAAAGCTGCCAAACAGTGCATTCAATGCCAGATAATAGTGCCATATTAGCACTAGCTTGGCACCCCAATACCCATAGACTCAAAAGAGCCATCTGTATATTACAGCATCAATACCCATACAGACCCCTCTATTATATTAGCATCACAGTAAATGCCAGCCGACCGAGGACAGCTCTTTACCCTGTAGGGATGTCTATCATCCTGGAAGTACGTTAGCAGGAGGAGGACGCATCGCAGATGGCACACGCGCTCCTCATAGTAATAATCAGCAATCTGAACACAACACACATAAAAGAGTCAGCCACTATTAGTTAACGGATTATGATCAATGATTTGACGAAAACGTTAGTCAGAAGAACCGCTTTCAGGATATTTTACTAACCTTCAGCAGTAAGGCTTGGCTCTGTCTCTCATCCTGTAGAACAATCTATGTAGGCAGGTATGTCTCGTCAAGATACATGATTATAAACTTACAAATCAATATCAGATAACAAAGACTTCCTTCACAGTCATCTGATATTTTCTGAAGCTACAACAAATGCAGGTTTTACTACCTAAATGAAGACTGTCAATTTACTAGCATTAAAAAATACATTTTTACCTAACCTTAGTGTGAATAAATTAACATCTATGACTAACCCCTAAACCTAACCCTTAATGGCTAAACTTGACCCTAACTCAAATAGTCTAAAACTAACCCTAACCTCAAGTCAAATAATGTTACTTTCTAATTTGAAGACCGGACAAATGTCCTCATTTTGCTACTCAGATGGTAAAACAGAAACACACATACAACCTTTAGGTTGTTGCGCGTCCCTCTGTAATCCTCTTGTAGATAACATTGCAAAATCTGTACACTCTGTTGCTGATCCAGACCCTGAAAAAAGAACATGTTTATAAAACCACAAAAAACAATAATCACAACAAACATAGGCTTTTCATACTGTTTATGATAACTGTTTCTCCATGCATGACCACATACATTATCATTGGTTGTCAGTATATCAGACTTTATTCACAAGCATACCAAATAATTTAAACATTCCTTACCAGCAGTTTGCTGATCCTCAGACCAAAGTCTTTCAGTGGTTGAGCCACATCTTTGTCCGCTTTCAGTTTATCTGCTGAAGACGAACTATAGAAAGGAACCATTTTAAACAAGTTGGTCAGTTGACAAGAAAACTCGTTTTGCTGTGTGTCAGTAAGACTAGTTAGATTATAGTGCAGTATACCTGGGGGCTTTGTAGTAACTCAGCCCTTGAAGTAATCTTTCCCAATGTCGGTCCAATTCTGCCTCTATCTGAGACTTCATATTGAAAAGAAAAAAAGCACACAGTGATCGACATGGTATAAATGCTGAATGGAAACATATGGCAGGTAAGGAAATACAACAGTAAAAGGCTACATACCGGTTCCCTTAAAGCCGACCTCCCCAGTAAGATGGTCCACAATTCCCGGCTGCTCCTTTAAAAACAAAATAATTCCATTCAGATCGTAGCAGGTGATTATAGTATTCAAATCCAATCGTTTTGGCTTAAATGTCATAGTTGAAAACATCAACACATAGCGTAATAAAAGTACTATCAGAACATAAAACTGTGCTATGATATTTCTATGGTGAACCAGCTGTCAACTCCTCACACCAGATTAGTTAGCGGTGCCCGAATGCGTGGTTAGAATTCCGCATGTTTTGTTAGCTAGCTAACTAAAAAGTACACATGAAATATTTTTCCGTAGAAATACAAATCTGAAAGAAGAACGCTTTTACAGTAACATGCCAGTTGTACGCGAATTAAGCTACCTAACACGTTCAAATGTATTGTTATTGCATGCCGCTGTTGGCAGTTTAGAACCGCGCTATCCTGCCATTCAAATGTAACAATTCCGTTAGCAATCTAGCGAGCATGCTAGCTAACTACTGATAGCTAACAGCTTGCAAGTTCTTCCCTTCAAGAGAAGCTAACACATGTGTATGTAAATGTACACACAATAAAAATCGGTGGGTATTCTAACAAACCTTAAATTAAACTAAAAGGTATAATGTTCAAAATAATCATACAAGTAATATTTTATTAAGCTACCTAACACACATCTCCGAGTCCGCCATCTTCGTCCCCGCCACGTGACGTAACGTAACTTGTCTACCAAGTGCAACCCTCGTCACGTGACCTGTAGTTTTAGATTTTGTTGTTTTAGGGTGTTTTATAATGTAAATACAAACATCAACATTTACCATTCATATGAAATTAAATCTAATAAAACAAAGTACCATAAATCGTGCATTTATAAATATTAAGAGTTCAATGTTACATGTGACTTCACTGTCAATATGGCCACCTCCTACCAATTTTACTGCTTGTGAGACCACTGGCGAGAGCTGGCAAGCTGATTGGGGAGAATATAATAGTTAAAAGATTGGATGTCGATATCACTTTCTTAATTGACCCTGATGAGTGCAGCATTTACCGGGTATGTGTTTTTGTAATACCGTACATTTACTGGAAAAGTCATTTGCATGTTCGAATGCCGGCAATCTGCACGCGATCTACACTCAGTGCATTTGTCAGCTGGATTTTAGCTAACGTTCGCTAGCAAGGATGCTGGGTCGCTTCCTTGGTATTCCTCCTTACCCAGCAAAAAATAAATTGTAAGCATTACTCACTAGTGAGCAATATCTGCAGCAGGGATACGCCGTGAACCTATTCCTTTGAATCTAGACGAAGCGTCTTGTGGCACTTGGAAAGCTCTTGAATGAACGCTTGTTACCAGGCATGAATCGTTCGTTTTAATATCGTAGAAATATTTTCAACCCCACCTCTTATCTGGACAAAGGGGTTTAATAATAGCTGTTCCACCTTGTCTACTACAATTTATGGTAAAATATTATTTTAAAGCACGTATTAGCTACATATGTCTGTTAATATTCGAGTGCATATTCAGTGTGTCAATGGTCATTGACATTGTTAGACTAGTCAGTGGGCCAAGGTTCAGTTCTATTTCAACAGTCAGTGTGGGTGTGATAAACCTTTTGAAATCCCTGTGTGGCTGGCTGTATTTGGAAAATATCGAGTGTTTATCTAATATACTTAATGATTTATAAATGTTTTATACTCATCAAATACCAATGTATTTGATGAGTATAAAAAAGTCCTGTACTTTATTTTCCCACAGTATTCTTACTTTTGCCATTTTGTCTTCACAGTATAAATCACCAAGATTTTGGACTACAAGAATAACCTAATCACAATATGTACCGGAGTGGAACTAACTGTCCTTTTGAGTAAAACATTGCATTAAACCACTTTCTATTTGAGCTGGCGTCCTCTGCTGTGAACCGTGCTCCTTCCCTGTCTTCTCCCCCTGTGGCGGCCATGCAGACCAACCCAGTCCTGGTGGAGTCCGCGGTCGTCTTCTCTGTTGTTATGTGTGTCCACATGGCAGTGTGGAACCAGCACTCCTGGTGCTGTGTGGCCCTGGTCATTCAGGCATTCTACGTGCAGCACAAGTGGGACCGTCTGCTCCGCAACGGCAACGCCGTGTTCCAGTGGCGCCCGTCGGCCAACAGTGGCATTGTCCCGGCTGCCATGGTGATGCCGCTGCTGGGCGTGGCACTGAGGGAGAAGTGCGCTGCCTCGGGGAATGTCTACTTTGAGCGTTTCTCCATGGTGGTGACAGTGACGGGAATGATGCTGGCGCTGTTCCTGTCTCTTCTCGCGCTGGGCATCACACGACCTGTGCCCACCAACACGTGTGTGATCGCGGGCGTGGCGTGCAGCGCCATCCTGTACACGGTGAAGCAGACGCTCACAGTGTCGGAGGTGATCGAGGTGCTGGAGGTGCTGCTGATCTTCGTCTACCTGAGTCTGATCGTGCTTTACCTCCTGCCGCGCTGCTTCACGCCCGGCGAGGCCCTCCTCGTGGTGGGCGGCGTCAGTTTCATCGTCAACCAGCTCATCAAGCGCTCGCTCAACCTGGCTGAGGTCAAAGGGGAACCGGTCCACTACTTCCTGCCCGTGGTGGTGGTGGGATCCCTTCTCCTCGGTGTGTTTTTCGCCTTGCTCTTCTGCTTCATGGAGTCCGAGACATGGGTGTCGTCGCTGTTCTTCCACATGATGACGGCTGTGCTGGGCCTGGGGATCCTCATGCCCTGGCTCTCCCTCCTCATCCGCCGTCATCCCATCATGTGGCTGCTGGACTTTGTGACTCTGAACGACAAGCGTCTGTGCCTCCTGGGCTACTGGGTGCTGCTGGCCACGTTGGCCACACTGGTGGTGCTGCACCAGAACCACCAGCGCCAGTCGGGCTCCAAGAAGCACCAGGCCTCCACGGTGGTGAGGAAGTACTTTCACCTCATCGTAGTCGCCACCTTTGTCCCGGGCCTGGTGTACGACCGCCAGCTCCTCCATGTGGCTTCTGTGGGCTGCCTTGGGGCCTTTCTGCTCCTGGAGTACGTGCGCTATTTCCGCATCCGCCCGCTGGGCCAGGTCCTCCGCCAGCTCCTCACCCTGTTCCTCGACGAACGGGATTCTGGACCGCTCATCCTCACCCACATCTATCTCCTCCTGGGCATGTCCCTGCCTATCTGGCTGTTCCCGGGGCCCTGCGCCCCGAAGGGCATCCTACCGGGGGCGGGAGGCTTAGTTCCCTATGCTGGTGTGCTGGCTGTGGGTGTGGGGGACACGGTGGCATCAGTGTTTGGCAGCAGCCTGGGCGAGATACGCTGGCCGGGCACCAGGAAGACTGTGGAGGGCACAGCCACGTCAGTGTTTGCCCAGATCATTGCCGTAGCCATATTCCTCATCTTCGACTCCGCCATTAATCTGAACTCCACCTACTCGTGGATCGTGGGATCCATTACTTTGGTGGCCATGCTGGAGGCCTACACCTCACAGATAGACAACCTGCTGCTGCCACTGTACCTCTTCATCCTGCTACTGCTCTGATGACCCCTGTGGAGCACCACACGCGGTTGTGTTTGAGGTTGACTGACTGCACTAGGCAGCTGCAGCTGATTGACTGATCTACAAATCATAGTGAAAATTTGTTTGGAATGCCTGATGATTTGCAGATCAGTCTGTCTTCACAGTCTGTGATCAGCAACTGAGAAGACGCACTCAAACTGCAAAGTCAGAGGACGTAGGACCATGGAGCTCGTTTTGGCATGGGCAGCACAATCAACGACTTCCACCTTTTTTTGAATGCACATGAAAGTTGGCAATATGCACACTTCGGTGTTTGCCAACGCAGATTTAGTAAAATAAGAAAATGTACTACTTCAATATGAAGGTGACCCAAATCGCATAGCCCATGTTCTCACTAATGCCATAATTGGGGCAGATGCAATGATGTCTATTACTCAGACATAGACACAGTGAGCCCTTCACCCGTAACAAAAGGTTGTAGTGGAAAGGCTAAGCAATATACATTGGTAGTGTGTTAAAGGAATCCTCGCTATGGGAATCCTCGCTGTATGGCTGTAGAAGAATTCTTGTTTTGTGGGTTTGTGAGAGCATAGTTGTGGTCACCAGCTTCATTGATTATTTCTCTCTACTAACAAGATAGCTTTTTCTCCACACAAAGTGGCTGGCACAACAGAAGAATGAACTATAATGTGATAGCACTGCTAGCTAGTGAATGATCCTGCATACATTGAGAAATACATGAAGATTGATGATGGTACACACACACTCCAGATATTGCTCCTAATTTTGTGAGACTTGGTCGGAGCATGACAGTAGAATCATATTTTATGTAGAATAGAAGTCACTTCAACATGAACACTATTGTAATTTTCATATCAGTTTGCTTGATTAGTTGTTCTGAGTTCAGGTTCATTTTTGTTAGGGCACATCATAGCAGAAAGGTTTTGCAAAAGGAAAATGTAATGATTGTTTATTATTAGAAAGGATTGTTGTAGTCTGTTCGTGTTTGTCATTTTTCTTCTGTTTGGTGCCTAACAAACACGACCCAGCTTTGTTTTGTTTAGGGATTTCCCTTGAGGATGAATGTTCCTGGGTCACTGTAACACTCAAATTACTGAATCATACAACAGAGTCCAGTAAAGTGGACAAAATGTATTTTGGCCTCAATTATGTTTCCTATCCTAATCAGTGGCTGTTAGGACACAGTGCTAAATGACCGATGTCAGTGATTTGTGAGGTTTTTATGTTGCAAAAGAAAATTGACCTTTGTAAAGCCTTTTGAAGAACATAATTTGAATGATTTTTTTGGGGGGGTTCAGTGTCACTTGATTACATTTCAATACAATGTATTTACCTTTCTTGTTGTGGCGATGTTATGGACTGATTGCTGGACATATTTGCCTTAATGAAGTATATTTTCTATCACACATTAACTAGTACTACTGTAAATAATCTAGCTGACAGCATGGTTTTGTGTCAAAGTAGACTGGTTTATACTTATGTATGACAGCAGTTTATACATTATAGCATGACAAAGAATTTGAAATCCTGTACTGTACCTTACTCAACTGTATCTTTTCAGTTTGTCTAAATCCTTTTGCCGGATATCAGTTTTGAGGGAATCCTCTCGATATGCTTTCATTTGCTTAGGCTAACATTCGGCCAATTTATATATTAGAAATGAACTGTAGAGATAATATAGCAGTCATCATTAATATGTTTTAATAATTTATAAATGATTACATATATTTCCTGTGTTTTGGCTGCAGGAAGTTGTAAATGGTGCACTGAAAGTAACTACAGTGCTTAAACGATCTCAACACAGAGATACTGTAATAGTTATTGATAAGTCTGTTGCTCTCAGACGTATGCTTCTTCAAAGTTTGGGCTGTGATGTCATGTCAACTACAATTATTCATAGGAACCTCTAACACACTGTAGCCTGGTTGAACCCGATGGAACTCAGTTCACAGTGCACATTCCAGTTTCAGCCTGGGTACAGTCCTCCATTGACATTGCGATGTGTTCTGGAGAGACCTTCCTTCAATGAGACATTTCATGAAGTCGTTTTTTTTCCCAGCATGGAACCGACACAGTATTTGATGAATCTGTAGTAAAGATGTGGTATTTTGTTTGTTGCTGTTTTTAATAATCTGTAATGATAATTTATAAGCTTTGTCCTGTTTTTGCTTTCTTTGGTTTTTGTCCCTGTCCTTGGCTTGGATGGGAAATGCTGGTATTGCGTACAGTGATGCATTATTAAAGGGCTTTTACGCTAGACGTTTGTCTCTCTCATCCAGGGAAAATGTACACGATCCGGGGTAGAACTGCGTCCTATTCATTAGTGCACACTGTAGCAAAACATTTAGCAATGGCAAACGTGTATACATGTAGTGAACTTCAAAGTATTTGAACTGTGGCAGTTTTGTTGCTCTGTATTTACAGTGCTTTGTTAGGAAATTATTCAATGATAAAGAAGTTAGAGTTAAAAGCAACTTTTGTACATATTCCCCTCCATTTTAGGGTGCGTTAGCATGTCACTCTTCAAATACCTTTTCAGTAATACACCACTCAGTAGCAGTTTGCATTAGCAACCTGAGGCAAGAGTAGCCGGAGTGTTAAGGTTTGCCTTAAGAAAATGCCATTAAAAATTAACATTTTATTGTAATTGTTTTGCATTTCATATTATTTTAAGATATTTGGTGTCTGTTTTATTTCTAATTATTTTCACCTGTTTTATTGAAATGTTATTGTTTTTTACTGTTAAATGGTAGAAATTTCCATATTGGTTGAGATTAGCTTTTTTAATGTTGCCGCATTCCGTTCAACTCAACCTGCCTCTTCCCTGCTGAATTAAACTCAATAGTGCTGACAAGTGTTTGCATTGCTAACATCTGGCAAGCCTTCTTTCATTATAATATTAAGTTCACCACCAAAATGGCATCAGCATAAAATGAACCTCATTGCATCTAGGCCAAAATAATGTAGATTTGTTTTTACTATAGGGCTAGGCTATTCAGCTCCTCCAGTTTCAAAGAACCTCACAGATGAGGCAGACAGGACTAACAAAATCATTGAGGGGGTGTTCAGGTATGAAAAGCAAAGGGGTGTTTTCAAGAATCTTTGTGGGGAAAAAGCTGCAGGGGGACCTACCAGGTTGAGGTGAGTTGCTGAAATGGTTAACTGACGGAGAATATGTCAAGCAGGCTTTCCTCATAGGTTTGGAGGCTTGACTGTCAGTTACAGTAGCTACCTGGTTTTAGCCAGGCTCTTACAGTCAGAGGATGTGGATGCAGTTCACATCTTGAAATCAAGAGTCTAGATTGGTGGTGCATGGGGGGGTGGAGGGGCCAGGGTCAATGGCTTCTGGGATTCTTGCGCTGAGCAGAAGTATAAGTCAATAAAACACATCTAACATTCAGCATTTTTACAAAACGTACAGACGGGCCTATTAAAGCCACTAAAACAGTGACTAAATGCAAAATGCCTTTGGCTTGGCAATTCCCTGCATCAAAACAACTGATACATAACATGCATGGTCCGATCTACTCTCACAAGGCCTTGAAGTAAAATAGACAAAAACAATTGATGTAACGACATTGCCTGCAAAAGGAAAATCCACAGATCCTTTTCAGCAGTCTGTGCTCAATTCTGCTGCTCTGAGGAAGCCTTGTGAACCTAATCTAATGCAATGCATATAGATAGATCTGCTGATGTGGAACAATCCTCTGTTAGTTCCACCTCAACATCTTGAACAAAGCTTTAATTGTAAAAATAACCTGGTCTCTGCCTTTCTCATTGGTGTATACAGGAGAGCAGTTAAACATGTGCATATCCTAACTGGGGCACGCAGATCAATAGCAATTGTAGGATAAATGGTAAAATGTTAATCTGCATGAAGAGAGTTGTGACCCCTGCTTTACTTAAATATTACTTCCTTTACATTATTGCCATCGATGCTCTTATATGTTCCAACATCCAGACACTTGCCTGCATATATTTGGAAGCTATATTGTAGTACTTTGCAGCTTTATTGTTACAGAGAGAGGAGAGGGGATCAATAAAAAATTGGAAGCTGGAAACTGCAACTATTTCAACTAAGGTTTCTAGCTTTAGCAAGTGAAAGACACCAAGATACATAAGAACTATTTCAGAAAGTTCACAGTAAAAAGTTTATAATCAAACATCTTTTTATCTGATAAAAACTCATGCATGTTGAAGGGAGTTTGTATGCATTAAGTGAGGTCCCATTTTCAATATTACAATGGTCCATTGCTAGAAAACATGTAAATCGTAATTCACATTCACAGTTTATCTTGAAGGCATGTTATGCTGAGGTACATACTGTAAGTACTGTATGATAATAGTTTTGATAAACTGGTGTTCTGTTATCACAGTAATGGTTGCATTGATGTAACGTGTTATTCATTTGGTCCAGTTGTGATGGAATTGCAGAATGAGTGAAATCTCCTCTATCCATCCATTCAGTATAGTGGCAGGGGACCAGGATTACTTGGTATAAAGGGCAGGGAAAGGAAGCTCTTCTGTAGGCTGTAACCTGTCAACAGGGAAAGAGAATTAATTCCGTACTATCAAACAACCCCCCACCTTCAGAACTACAATGTAGACAGTGAATGTTTATAGTAAATGCAGGCTCAACTGAATAGTATGACAGGCTGTTGATCTGAAAAACAGTGTCTGCTCAACGACTAACGTTGAAATGGATTAGATAAAGGGGAATCTTTCAGTTCGGCGCACCAGTTTTCGGGGCTCCATTTTGTCTTCTGAGACTCCATGATGTGGAATGTGTAGACGTGGCGGGATTTCTCAGACATGTTCGGCTCACTTTTATGAACAACCTCTCCATGGATCAGAACCACCCCACCTGGGCGGAGAGCAAACAACTCCACATTAGTTACTGTCTAACCAGCCAACTATGTTCAAGCTTATTCTTTGACCGACCTTCCCCCTGCAAGCTCCCTGACACACAGGGAAAGCTAAGAGTGCACAATACAAAACGAGTTCTGCTCGGCACTTATTAACTCCTCTGAGGTCACTGTCCCTGAGGTCGAGCAGTCTCGAAACCTGACCTGTCTGGTCTCAATGGTTGTCGCCCGCAGTCATTTTGGTCCTCTTCAACATGGTCCATTATGGACCGAATTGGCCAAGAGGAACTACATCATTGCCTACGTCCCCTGTAGCTCAGTCGGTAGAGCTTGCAACTTGCGACGTAAAGCTCCATTCTCTCCCATGAAGATCCAGTCCAAAATATATATTTGCACTCAGTACTGTCAGATGCTCTGGATAGAAGTGTCTGACTGAAATGTAAATAAATATATTTCCCGCCCAAGTGAATCTACCTAAAAAAAAAAGTTACTGTTGCCTAGGGTTTTCAAGACTACTGATACAGTTTTATTACATAGCCCTTTATTCGCATTAATGTAAATCTTGAAAGACAGGTTGATCCACAGTTAAATTTCAGATGTCAGCAAAAGACATAAGCATGTACCTTTTTTAACAGGTGTCGGTATGAACAGTTCATCCTCATAGTTTTCCTCTCTCCCAACAAAGTCTGTCAGAGGATAGGCGTCTTTGGTGTTCCGCACCATACGTCGGGTGATACCATCTGGGGGGGGGCAACACATGCCAAGTTATTATATCTGGTTTGATGTACCAACACCCCTGTAATTCAAAACCTTGTTGAGTGTGACGGGGCAGTGGTTGCAAATGTGTATGAACAAATTTCAGTGTCTGAAATCTGGGATAAATAACGAAGGGCCTTTTTAAAAAATAAACGATGTGAAACAGATCTTTGTTTTAATATGAGATGGTTGCAGGTCAAGGGTCAAAGGCAATCAAACAGTGCCTTACGGTTGTGTGAGCCCGGGATGAACCACAAGCAGCCGTTTTCCAGGGTGGCGTCCTCCAGGGCAATCCAGACCCCCATGACCCGACCCAGGGGCTCGGTGTGCAAGAATGTGGCATCCTGGTGGGGTGTCACTGACAAACAGGCAGACAGGGGACTATTTGGTGTATAAAATGCACTCTCACACAAACATTCTCGACCGTATTCCTGAATGGTTGTTTTCACAGTCATTCATTCTTACCTTCCCCTCCAATGGCTGGTTGCTGTAAAACACAAATGAGTGAAGTCAGAACCTGCTAAGAAATGTCAGACTAGTGACGGCAGAAGCTGTCTGGTGAAAGCTACAAAGCTGGTGTGCACCCTACCTTAAAGATGTACATGCTTTGCAAAATCACCGGACTCTTTAAACCCAGTTTTTTGGCTATACCCTGAAGAATATAGACAGAGCAGTTACATAAACAAACATAATTCAGTATCATACTTCCAGCAGTGGATCACTGATGTGTCCTTTAAAATTGATAAATTAGTTCTTACCTGAACCTTGGGTGAATGAGTGGCAGATTTGAATAAAGGCTCATAGGCATGAAGTGCTATTGGAAAAGGAGTTTTAAGATGGTTACTCCGTTGTGCTCCTGAGACAAACCTAACCCTACTTGACCTTGTAAAGTTACATTAAATAACAGTGTCCATTAAAATGTAAAAACGACGCATTGCTGTTAACTTACAAGCTCAATCTTAAATAATCTTGTCCAAAATTGTGCCAAAAACATTATTAAATAAGCACACAATCTAACTCACCATGTCCAATTTTGTTTAAAGAACGCTCTTTTGGTACGGTGAAATGTCCTTGAATGAGAGACACTCAGATGTTAGTTAATGAGTATTATTAAAACCACCACAACTAATTCAAAAGCACTAATTTATAATAAGGCTCACCTTCATCATCAAAAACTCCTTTCTCAAAGAAGAAACGGATCTTATCTCCGCTGGTGATAAAGTAGTCCGCGTTTCCCTGCAGACAGATATGGCACATGTAACCTGGTCCCGCTATAAAACAAGGTTACAGTTGAGAGCCGTGAACGTTGATAACTGACTTATACAAGAACAATAAAAAAAAGTTATTCAATGCTAATATAAGGAATCAAAGAGCGGGAGTAAATGTCGATTCAATGGAGAATCTATTTTTTATTAAATTATAATGAAAGGAATAGGATGTGACACCACAGAAATGTGAAAGATCAGTAGGCGGATGAAGTACCTTACCTGCATCTATATATGTATGTATGAGGTAGGCATGAAGAAGACAAGGTGACTCGGTCAAATTGGGCATAAAAGCTTGTAAACCCTGTGAACTTAACAGTTTAAATTACGGTAATTTGTTCACGGTCACCTGTGTTTTCAGCTGCTCGTCGTGATCAGTAGAGAACTGGATCCGACAATGTTCTGGAACGTCCATCTGATCCACGATCTCCCCCATCCTCAGCCGGAGCTCATCACACTCCGCCGGGCTGAGTAGACCTTCCAGAACCAAGTACCCGTCCTTATGGTACTGTTTAATATAGTAGGTCCAGAATGTTTTGTTTTTACCACCACATAAAGTGAACTACAGCGTAGGAAAAATTGTTCCCAGAGATTTTTTTTTTTTTGGTTTACTTCGTTACATTTGGAGCCGAAATCTTGCTGCTCGAGTTATGTAGACGAGTGATTGGGTTGCATGTTTAGCTGAGTTTGCACAAAGTTATGTAAGCTATAGTTAACAACACAAACGCTTTTTATAAATATGCTAATGAAAGTGACGATAACCATTAGAGAGCCTAAACAGATTTGACAGTACAAATCAAGAACACTGTTATAACAGCCAGCTTACCTTTTCTGCATCTTGATCAGTTAGAAAATCCATGCTAAAAACTCAAAATGTAGGTCAGACTCAGTAGCTCTGATGAGTCATCCGGGTTCTTCTAGTCTGAACCACTCAGGAGTATGCAACCATGTGATGTGGACCTGTCTAACACGATTAGACTGTATCCATAGTGATGCAATAGTAGGATTTAGGACTCAAGACTAATGGCCTGTATCTTTATGCAACATTATGCATCATGATATAGCAGAGTAAAGCCTTAGAACATCAAAAGTTCAGTGTTAAGCAATCCTATTTACAGAATTCTCAAACACGTAATTTACCCGACTGGGCTAAACATAAACAAAATGCCTAAAACACTATCATTTGGAAAATGTCAGATTTACCCAATTTTCTTGATTGCCTAATGTTGTCATATAAAAAGCTTAAGTAGCATAGATTTTAAAAATCCACAGTGCTCTTCCAACCAGGAAGTCACCGTTCTGAGGACACATGATTACTCCCAGCTAGCTTTGCAGACACCTGAGCTGCCTGAGGGAGTCGCTATGGAGCACTGAGCTCTGGAAATCCCTGCTGACAAAGCCTCCCCTTGTAAATGCTGGCCAATTTTCATGACCAATTAAAGGCATAACCCTTGGTCAGCTTGGTGCTGTCTTGAGACCTTTTCAGATACGTTTTTTGATACAGTTTTTTGGATACATTTGATAATTGTTTTTTTAGGGTGAACAACAGGAAAGATATTCATGAAAGTAAATAGATAAATAAACAGATTGGTGTTAACGTGTTTCACTTTATTATATCAGAAGAGTAAAAAAGTAGAAGCAGTAAAACACCTGTTATGGCGTTGTCAAGGCTAACATCTTCCATTAAAATAAATGCATGGGGCCTTTGTTGTAGGAAGCCAGTGTTCGCTAATTTTGACAAGAAAACAAAGTGAAACGATGATGTTATAGGAGAAGACATAACGATGATTTGAGTTGATTCCCTTTTGGCAGGTCCATGGTATTTCCTAGGGTAACATTCATTGTTCAAGGGCAATACAACAGATGTTTCACCTTGTAGTTTCAGGGACCAGAACCAGCAACATTTTGGTTACCAGTCCAATGCTCTACATCTGCTGATGTATGCTAATGCCTGTTAGCTCTGTTCAAGATAAAATCTAATCTAAGAGAGAAATGCAGGCTTGATTCAAGTGAGCTCTTCCAGTTGGCTGACTGAAATAGGTATAACTGTCCAATGGACCACACAAATGATTATGGCTTGCGAGAAATAACAGTGTTTTTCAACAGATTTTCTGCATTTCCATGGGCTTTCCTAATACTCTGAGGGCGTTTTGTCCGTGGCCTTGTGTAACGACACTGTAGACACCGGTGTTACTATGTACAGTATGAAGTCATAAGAAGAAGCATGACTCAGACTCCCTGAAGTGTTTCTTTAAGCTACATGCTTTGTAGTGAGACCTTTTGAATTCTACTGTGAACCTCAGCAGGTGCCACAAAACCCCTATTAAAAGTAGGTAGTTTGTCTGTGCAAGAATTATAGTGATGAGGAGTTAACCAAAGAATAGTCATGAGAAACATAAATGCTGCTTAGACTGTTTTGGCTGCCTTGTAGTTGTAGAAGTTTTACGGTTCAACCCAAATTGTTGAATGCTCACGTTGATACAATGCTCACATTAGCCAAATAAAACACAATGTCCCTGTTTCTGTGTGATCCCACAGGAGGGCGCTTTATCCACATTGGATGCACAGAAGATTGTCAAAGTAAGGCATTAATCTTATAAAGCAGTGAAGACCATTTCGGAAAATGTCTAAAAGAACTAAAAGCCATTAAAAAATAATGTAAAAGAAAATGCAAAACAGGTCCTGCGAATACAGCAAAGGAACAGGATGAGCATCAACCATTTTGAACATCACAACCTACCTAAAGTGCTGCCAGTGCTATACAGATAGGGCTAGGTACAGTAGAGGTCATTCCTCAACACCTGATACAGGATCAGATTGTGTTTCATCTCCCCAATGTCTGATGCAGCTCAGGGAACAGCAATCTGAGTTTAAGGGTGAAGCTAATTCAGGAAACGTAACTTAAGCTTAGCGCTGGGCAATATGGACAAAAATCCATATTGTGCTAATGAAAGACCAAAAATACCCCCAAAAAATTGTATTAGCCTTTAAAATACTACTAGTCTTTTAATTTTTGCAGACCTTATTTGTCCCACTAACAATCATTTAATGGGAGGGACTCCGAGGCAAGAGTGATTGAAATGTGCTTTAAGGTCAATGTTTGTACAAAGGCAATGTCTGTTTAAATACTGTGACTTAAAACGAAGTGAGTGTTCCCACTGTTGTCAGTACAAGTACAGATTCCTTTTAGTAAGGGGAGGGGCATTAACAGAAGATAAAAAGCTGGAGCAAACAGATAGTAAATTAAATATTTCTGTTTCAACAGAGTAAAAACAGTACCAAGCAGATCCAGATATCATACAGAATTATATCATGTAACAATTACTCTGACAATCTGAAAAGGTTTGGATGAGGGAGGATAAGGGATATTATAAGGCCATCAAAGAATTACAGTAATTATGTTCAACAGTACATAGCAACCGCAAATCAATATATTCTGATATAACTTTATCCAGTTCTAAACCAGATCTGTTTTCTTCTTTAATTCAGTTTACAATAGCTTACCCTGTGTCATATTAAAGCTGTGGGGATGCATTCAAAACAATTTGGAATCCTTGTTCTCATTTGCAACTTAAATTAGGTTGATTTTAACAGGTTTGAACACTATCAGCACACAATCTGCATGTGCAAGACATTGTAGTTTGCCTAAAAAGTGCAGTCTCATTCCGATTCCATTCATACTGTGTTCATACTGTGTGGTCAGTCTGATATTTCATTTTCCTCCAAATGTTTCAAACGACCTAGAACAAGTCAGAGAAGAATAGTGACATTTGTGTGCCTCTTCAACCGCCTACTGCAGGTTGGGACCAGCTAGGCTTTGCTCTGGAAAAGGGTTGCTCATTTCCTGTTGCACTCCTTGTTTGTGAGCACTTCTGTAGCCTTTATGAGTGGGGCTCTGGCCTAACACTACCATAGACCGTTTAAGAACAGAGCTGGATTCAAAACACCCAGTGGGACTGTTTCCATTGGTAACCTTCCAAAACAGGAAGTTACAATGAGTTTTACATAAAAATGTTACTTTCTTTCTCCAGTGAGGCATAGTGTAAATATAAAATAACTTGGAACAGCTGATTGTAGTAATAATAATAGCTTGTTAGTGCCTATGCTCGAAACATATACATATTTTGAAAAATCCTGAACAAAACCATGATTAATTAACAAAATCATGACTCATGACACTTGGAATCATAAACCCCATGCAACAGAGCAGTACTGATGTGGGGCCTAATAGTGGTCTGGCTGGTCATGAAGGAATCACCTATAGTGGCAATTCTCCTCTACCAAGTACCGCTTATTAGTCCCTTCTTCACTATCAGCGTATACTGTATAAGCCGATGACATACATGTCTGTTTTGAAACGCAAAGGTTCCGGTCTCCTTATCGTTAGAAATGTTTCAAAAAACAAAGAAAAGCGTTTCTCATTGAAAAAGTCGAGGTAACACCTCTGAGTTATTTTTTCTACGTTAGCGCCTTATGAACTAGGCCCGGGTTTGGCTGCTTTTGACTATGCGCCTGTTTTGAAGCAGTCGGCTCCTGTATCCTGTGTCCTCACTGCCTTTGGATAAACACAGATGGCTGGTACTGGTGGACTGTATACTCGAGTGAAGAAAAACAGAGAAAACAAACATATTGCTTGGTTAGCTATGAGCATGTCTTCCACTCATGCAAATGGTCTCCTTCCCGTTGGATCCCAGTGGATCACATAGGTGGCAAAAATATATTTGTATGAGTTTGTGTGTGTGTGTGTGTGTGTGTGTGTGTATGTGCGTACGCGCACGGTCAGGGTAGGGTAACTCCTTGAATACTGGTATACCAAGGCTCCTCAGTACAAAATGAGGTGCCTCATTCTCCAAAGTCTTTCATTTATTTCCGTCTCACTTTCTCTTCACTAGCATTTGGCAAGGATCATCTCTGCATGTCCTTCAATTTAAAAAGAGGGGGATAATATCATTTAAAAAAAACTCAATGAAAGTGGCAAAACGTTGGCGAGCAGATGCAAGACCCGGAAAACAAACAAAAAAGATTCAGTCAAGAGAGCCCTGATGCCACCAGACATTCATCTCTGGCTGTGCATCTGACATACAGACACCTCCATCTCCCTCCCCATACCAGAGGAGGCTGGTGGAGGGAGGAATTAGACACAGCACCATCCACTGCCTCACACCCCTCCCCCCTCCATTTTTTCTTCTGTCTGGCCCCTCCCCTCAGACCGGCTCCTTGTCGGCTCTCCACAGCTGCTCTTTGACCTCCGTGGGCAGTGTCTTGAACAGGTCCTCCTCCACCACCAGTCCGCTCCTCTTCAGAAGCCTGCATTCGCCCAGCTCCACGGGCAGGCACTCCAGACGGTTCCCCCGTAGCTCCAGCTGGGTCAGGCCTGTGAGCTCGCCAAAGCGTGATGGCAGAGACTGCAAGCAGTTGTTGCCCAGGTTCAAGGTGCGCAGTTTCTTGCACTGGAACAGCTCCGGCGGGAGAGACTCGATCTGACAGGGACGAGAAGCAAGAACAGAGTGGACGATTGTTAAAAAAGGAGAAAGGAAACACTCAGAGAATACATTTTCAAATATAAGAAAGTGTCATTTTGTCTGTTTGTGATATCAGAAAGGGACTAATTTCATTGCCTTTTCCTGTAGCTTGATACTTTATAACGTATGGTCCAGAAAATATCAAGACAGCAGGGCAAGCTTCTTGCTTTACGATTTGAAAGGTTTATCTCCTCCCCATCCACCGACTACATTCTTAAGAGCAGACTTGGCGAAGGACGACAGGAAGGAGGTATGTTTAGTACATACTGTTCCCACCGTAGTTAAAGAAAAAAAGCAGTCACACCAGCCAATAGGACTTCCAGCCAATCAGAAACAAAACAAAACACTCTGCCCCTAAGCATGAAGCCAATCAGAGACTGGCATGATACAAAGATGGAATATTTAAAGTCACTCAGTAATTAAGAGGTACAGAGTACAGGCAGTTGAGATCCTAATAAATCCTATCTAGTATTAATGCTGTAGTACAGACCTCGGTAGTCACAGTTTTGCAGTACATAGATGTGCATTTTTTATGATTTCTCATGCACACACAAATGTCTGCCATGTATATTTCAGTCATATATATTCTATATAGATATCAATTTAATCAAGAGAAAACTGATTCACAGGGACTAAACAAATTAAATTACAGATGCTTATATAAACTGAAGATGCGAGACAGCTGGTTGTGCCTGGCTTTGTTTAGGCTCTGTTCTCTTGATACAAAAACCTAGAACACTACTGAACATTGGCATTCAGAGAGAATACAGGGTCCAGATTAAGGCCCACCTGGGTGTTACGTTTCACAAATTTCACAACTCATTTGGGTCGATAATGTTCTCATTGCAATGAAAAGTCTCTGGAGAGGGACATAAAACACAGAACACAGAGGGGTTCCTTGTAAACAGGGCTATTTTAGGTGGAATGCTCGAAGCCCATTCACAGTCTGGAGCCACATATATTGGAGAGGCAGAGCAGTAAAATCTTAATAATAGTATTGTTTTCAGAAACCATTATGAGAATGTTGTATAACCTCCCAGAATTCTTTGCAAGCCCTCAGCAAGTTTCCACAGTCATTGCAGGAAAAATGGTTGACTGAAGTTAGCTTGCCTGTTGTTGATTGTATGTAACTGAACAGCTATGGAAAAAATTCAGAGACCACTGCACCCTTTTCTTTCCTTTACAAAAAAGTTCAGGGATGTTTTTTGCAGTGGTCTCTTAATTTTAACCCATCTGTTCCTCACTCAAAACCATCGTTGTATACTTTTTTGGAAAGGAAAGGGTGCAGTGGCCCTTAATTTTTTCCAGAGCTGTATGTTAGAGTAATGGTCATTCATGCAAAAAAACTAAAGGCTGGAGCTCTGAATCACATATATCACATTAGGTAAAGACATATTATATAATCCATTTGCAATATTAAATATTTAGTAAATAAAATGTAATATATATATATATATATATATTTATTTATTTATTTATTTATTTATTTACATGTTACAACACACGTTGCACTTGTAACTCTTGTTAGCCAACCCTGAAATTATACTGAAAATGGTTTCTAAAATTCCCCCTAGTCTGGTGAATTTACACTTCTCATCTGTAAACAAATAAAAATGGAGCAGGAAACTCTGTTACAAAGGAATTAGCTTAATATTAATCAACCAGGGCTCCTTCCATAGATGTCTTCTGTACATGCCCTTTCTCCATTTGGAACAACACCTGCCAGTTATGTAATTAGCTCAGATAACTGATGACAAACTATTTACACTGTGGTTACTTCCATTGGACTTTACAGCCAAGTTTGAATTATAAATATCATCTGCCTACATGCATTGTGCCAAATAGCCTGGGGACAAGGTTGTCGTAATCTAGATGGCAATTGACATCAACCAAGTTTGTGTAAATGACCTTAATTCAGGAGTTTTGTAAATTGTTAAAGCATCTCCGTGAATAATGAACAAGACGTAATTAACCTTTTCCATCGTACTGCTTAATAAAGATGAGTTGCAGCTGAAATAGTGTATTTGCACATCGTCGAGGCAAAATAAACGTTATTGACAATATATATTCAGAGCTTCATGAAAAAATATTCATTTGGATTTTTTTGCATTTTAGCATAACCTTTTGCAGTTTTTAACAGTGAATGTTTTCAGATCTTTAAACAAAACCTGATAATAAATAAAGGAAACCTGAATAAAAAAAATATTTTTCTAACTTATTTAAATCAGTTAATGCAACCAATGATGACCCCGTTGAAAACATGACTGCCTCCTTGTGCGCTTTGTCTGATACCAAATGCGTCTTTTGGCGCTTCATGGTCACCATTCTGATGTAGACTTACTTACTCTCATGTATATTATTTTGTTAAAATTATCCTTTATTTTTTGTTTCTAAGTGATCTAGACACTTTCTCAACCCATTATGTGAAGAGGAGGTCCAGTGCTCCGTGGGTGGAGGATGGTGCTTGCAACGCCAAGGTCCTGTGTTCATTTATAATGGAAGGCCAGGACAAAAAAGTCTAAAAATGTGTCTCTCACTACTGTAAGTCACTCTGAATAAGTGTCTGTTTAATTAATTAATTACACTCAGTACACTCAGTGTGGTACAGTGGTTTACTTAAGAATGACTATCCTAAAAATGTATTCCTTAGTTAGTCTGTGTCAGGTCCTGACTATGAGGTGCCACTAGTTATCTCTGGGCCTGGGGTTGATAGGGCCTGACAGCAGAGGACTCTCCTTTTGTTGTTTTATGTTCAGTTATTTATAAGGAAGCACATTAAAAGGATGTCTTTAAGCTCTACGTGACATCCTGAAGGTTTACAAGACATATCTTTTGGTTCCTAAAAAAAGTTAAGACAGGATGTTGTTATCTTCAACCATTATCATAATGAAACTTCTCATCCGGGATCTTTTAAGTGCTCAGTTAAGCTACACTGTACATTACTTTATATGAAAATATGTGAAATATACAAAACCGGGAATCCAGATAGTTTCTCGAATATTGGCCAAATTAACTTTTCAAGAGAACAATAAATCCTGATCACAGCAAACTCTCCAACATGACCTCTGCTTTGGTCTAACATAACCCCATAACCCCATCTTAATACTCCCCAGTGTAATCAAGAGCATATTCTCATCTGGAGAAAAGAGGGCAGAGGTACTTATGGCAATGATGCACTTGACTTATTCCAAATATCGTGTGATTATTGTGCTCACAGAAAATTTTCTTGAGTTTCATCATTTTTTATTTGTATTAATAGAAAATATATGTTTAATTCATTGATAGTAATGCATTAGCCATCCGAAACTGTAATGCCTAATGGATTTACAACCCAGTGCAAAATTAATTCAATTTAGTATCAAATACAGGTTCAGTGTTTGTACTCACCCTGTTGGCCGTCACAGCAAAGTATTGCAGGTTCTGGAGGAAGCCCACATCGGCATGTATGCTGGTCAGGTTATTGTGACTCAGATCCAAATAACGCAGTTTGCGGCAATAGAAGAGCTGCCCTGGAATCTTCTCAATCTTGTTGCGGTTCAGGTAGAGTCTCTCTAAGTTGGTCAAAGTTCCAATCTGGATGGGAATGTATGCGATCTGGTTGTACCACAGCTTCAAACACACTAGTCGATGCAGGTGCTGGAAGCTAATAATCTCCTCAATGGTCTTGAGGTTGTTGTCCTTCAGGTCGATCTCCTGCAGGTTGTGCAGACTGAAGATGGAGTGTGGAATGCGTTCCAAGTCGCAGCGCACCAGCTCCAGTTCAGTCAGGTTCACCATCTTCTTCAGGCTGTTGAGCACCATCAGCTTGGTGCCCTCATTGTTGATGGACAGCTTCTGCAGGTGCACCCCGACATCTGTCACCACCTGAGGCAACTTGGTTAGATTGCTCTTTAGACGGAGCACTTTGAGCCTCTTGAGCTCCCGTAGCCCGTCAATAACAATGAAGCGGTTGTTATCTGCGCTCAGGTTCCCTGTGAGATGCAGCTCACTAAGATTCTTCAAGCTGTAGATCCACAACGGGATCTCCTTGATGTCGGTGAACTTGATGTGGAGAGACTTGAGATTCTCCCTTAGGAAGGCCAAAGCTGGGGCTTCAATTTTAGCTGGCGTGTGGTACAGCCACATCTCCCTCAAGTTAACCAGCTGGGCAATGATGGGTGGGATGGTGACGTCTGGGATGAGCTCCAGTTTAAGCACCTCCAGTTCGATGAGGTCGAACACTGTGTCAGGGATTCCGCTTAGCATGAACAGGTGCAGCTCCAGTTTCTCCTGGGAGTTTTTTGTGATGCGTTGCCGCAGTTTTTCCAGCGTCCACTCATTGTTGAGGTTCAGCTGACGCAGTTTGTTCTCGCTTACCTCCGACAGGAAGACGGCGAAACGTTTGGAGTACAGTGGGTCGTACTGGTCGATCATGTGCAGCATGAAGGCAAAGTCGTTCTTCACATCGGGAATGTCACTGTAGCGGCTCTCCTCACGGATCGACTCAAATGAGTAGCGCTTAAGGGAGCGGCTGACCATCCAGCATAGGGTATACATGCAAATAAGGCCATAAATCCCGACTAGGCTTATGTAGAAACAGGCTAGGATCTTGAACAGCGTAGCCAGTGGGTGAGCACAGTGGTACATCCTATAGCCTGTCAACTTTTCAACATCCACCTTGCAGATGACATTGAACTTTATGTAGCGTACATAGTAGGCTGTGTAGCAGATGATCAGGATGAACTTAATGACTTTGATGATGGTCTGGCGGATGTAGAGCCGGTAGACAATATCCCCTTCTTCGACGTGAACCCTGAACTTCTTGACCTTCTCAAAAAGAGCTTTGGCCTGCTCGCCTTCCTTTTTGTCCAGGACGCCAGTGTCTGAGCGATCTACAATGCCCTGCTCAATGCGAGACTTGGTTCTTTGGAGCATGGGCACACTGGCCTCTACGTCTTCGCTGACACTGGATGCCTTTTTGTCCACAAAACTGTTCATCTTTCCTGGGGGCTTGGGGTCGCTCTCCTCTACTACAGTCTCAGACAAAGCCCTGGTGGTCCAGGGAGAGTCAAAACACTTCAGCAGGATGGACACAAAGTGCTCCAGTTTGGAGCTAGTCCGGGGGAACTTGAACCAGAAGTTGCTGCAGGCCAGGAAAATAAGGGTATGCAGTAGCACCAAGTAAGGGAAGTACTTGGCAAACCAGTGCAGCTTGTTCTCATAGCAGACTGCATCAATGTAGTTGTACTGGTGCCGGTCAAGGTCGTACTGGATCCCTTTGGGCTCAGGAGTGGGGTCAGTGAAGCTCACATTGAGGTATTGGCAGGAATCTTTCAACACCCACTTGCAGGGCAAGCAGATCATCTTGTCCTGCGTGACCTGCAACGTGCCACCAAACACAGCAATCATGAGCATGACGATGGAGATGTAGTCAGTGAAGACGTCCCACCATGGCTTCAGGATGCGGTAAGCCGGCTGGGTGTCGGCAAAGTACCGGAGTTCTGTGATGGGGATCATGATGGTTCACCTATGAAGACAAATTGTAACGCAAGACATTATTGCAACAGATTTGCTGTTATGTTCATCCGATTTAAAATGCCAAAGGTTTGCAACAGATCAACAAAGAGTAGCTCATTAAACAAGATATTTCTCATCGCTGAAGTCAGAGAACTATTTTCAGTTCTGGGGAGACTTCTTGCATCAATATGAGTTCTCTTCTTTTCTCTTTCTGTTTTGGTTACACACTATTCTTTCACAATTACAGCAGATATTAAGAATCTTTTGTCATAATTCAAGTGTTACTGTCACGTCCTGGCTGTGCCCCTAGCCATCTCTGCACTGAGCTGGGGCCATAGTCAGGACAGGACAAAAAGAGGTGCCTCTAGTCATCTCTATTTAAGTTTGGTCTCCCCAATTGGAGGCAGGTGCAAATCGTTGCCTCCAATTGGGGAACCCATTTATGTGAATGTTTGACCACACTCTGTGTGGATCATTATTGTTTGTAGTTGCTGTATAGCCAATACCAAGTCATGAATTGTGACAGTTACTTCATCCTATATCAAATTTTTTTCTTCCTTTTTTAGAAATAATCCATACACAGCTAGTTTCAATTTCACACCCCAGGTAAAAACAGAACAAACATTTTGTCTCAATTCAATTAAATGATTTAACATTAAATTAATTTTGTTTGTCAACTTTAAAATATTCCAGAAATGTCTTCTAATAAAATGTTTTTGGAGTTCCTAAACATTACAGCAATGCAGATTTAGCTATGAAGAAAAGGTCCAAGGATAACCTATTTTGGTTTTATTTTGGTTGAGAGGGGATCAAATACTTATTTCACTAATTAAAATGCAAATCAATTTATAACATTTTGACATGTGTTTTTCTGTATTTTTTTGTTGTTATTCTGTCTCTCACTGTTCAAATAAACCTACCATTAAAATTATAGACTGAGTTGCGTTATGAGTTGCCGGGATGAAATTCATTCAAGTTGCAACAGCTTGTGATTTCAATTGTTTACATTGATTTTCGGTCAAAACAGCTGTCTGTTGTTATGTCATTTTGTCCTCAACTAATTACACAAAGTACAGTACAGATTTCGATCTTTAATATATTTTGTTCATCGGAACCCGATGTGTGATTTCGGTGTTCCCTTCGTTTTTTTGAGCAGTGTATACAGATAGGCACATGTTCTGGGCTGTATATTGGCTCATTTAAAATAATGAGTTATGTTATTTAGGGGAAAAAAGAATGAAAAAAATGATTTATTTTTTTAATGTAAATAGTTATGGTCCGTTTTGCTGTACATGAGGTGAGACATGTTAGTGTTGTGGCTCCTGCCCTTGTACACTATTCAGGCTAACACTTGTTTAGTAGTACATTCCTTAGGAAATGGTGATTATTCAGGTACACACAGTCCTCTGCATAACACTCACCAGCCCAGGCAAACCACTTAATGAAAACATCCCATGAACTGAGAACAGACTGACGCTTAATATGTGCCCACCCACAGGAGAATAATCCTTGCAGTACCAAAGCCAATTTTAGACACCAGCAATCTGATCATCTGAAAGAGATTTTCGTTTCCTGTTTATATGCATGATGTCAGATGGGATGGAGTGGGTGGAAGTAGCCTTAAAGTTATAACTTCTTCAAATCTGTCTCTCCTTTCACACTACATGAACTAACAGGAAGAAGATGGGAGAGTTGTGTGGTGGAAAGATGTCCACAAAGGTCTCCCAGTCCAAACCCGTATGTCAGAAAAAGGATCTGGAGCAATGTAGCAAGCCTCCGTCTGCATCTCTCTTTTGGATCGCTTCCCTTCCATTCAGTACTCTGGTTTTTCAGAAATTTTGTTCAAACAATCCTGTCTGTTCAAACTTGTTTCTGCCTAGAGGCCGGAGCCTTTGCATAGATTTCCAGTGGCAGTGGTGTGACTTTCATGTAAGCGTGAATACAGGTTATGTATAATGTCAGAGTGCATAGGTTATATAGAATGTGTGACAGCCAAGGGGACTACCCATTAAACAGATGTTTGGTTCAGGCATCACTTATCCATTACACAGGGACAATGTAAGGGTAATGAGGGCAGCTCCAATGGGTCACCATCTAGAAATGTGATAAATCATTCCCGCTTGCTCCCTGGGGGTTCTGACTAACCTAGATACGTGTCTGACCAGGATTACATGGTGGTACACATGGAGATACAACATCCGGCTTGCAACGCACAAGATCCTTCCTCACGGTCTTCCCCATCTGTCTGGTCCCAAACCGCACGTACTTAGTTAAACTCCAGGAATGTAAGACAGTTATCACATGTTGTTGAAGCCTAGCCTGGGGTTTTATTTTCAATTCAGGTTTAGTTCTGCCAAAGTTGTTCTCTGACAGTTGTACGAACTGGGCTGATATTCAAGTACTGGCAGGTAGAGAGCTGAGTTCTGACCTGCCGCCTCTACTCTCCTTTATAAATATAGTCAAGGGCCGGGTGGATTGATTGAGGTAAAAAAAAAAAAAAGAAAAGTATACAAACATGCACTAAATGAACTGATTCCTAAATATGAATAGACAGAACAACAATAAATAAAATATCTGATAATCAGACCCAAGACAAGAGTCCTCAAACAATACAAAACTACCAGTCCAATGTTTGAAGTAGCCTGCATTAGGCTAAATGGATCTCAACAATGGCAATCTTAATAGGCTAACACCAAAAACCTTAATATTAATATTTTGGTCTGGTTTGAATTCAGTGGACCATAACGCATTTCCATTAGGGGTAACCCAGCAAGACATATATAACGTCTCCACCCAGAACAAGCAAAGATGGATTACCAGTCTCAACCGCATACAGGGACATTGAGTCAATGCACCAACCTTCTAAAAACAAAGCTTCTATTGTCCAAGCAAGGTTGCTTTGTCTAAGTAGTGTTGACTGAAATGCATTACTGAGTGGGCCAAACATAGAATTGTAATTAATAGAAAATTGAAAGTCCCTGAGACGTTACAATTTGTATGTACCATCATGGATACAATAACTACTGCTGTCAATCCATTACATTACATTACTGAGTCAAGGCCAAAATGCCCTCCAAGGACACCAATCACCAAAACAGAGAAACAACGTGATCGTTTGGCGAGGGTAGTCTGCCAAAATTGGGCACAAATTTAAGTATTTAAGATGACATTTCTGTAGCAATGGTCTTCCCTATGCCATACGGTGCTGTAGCAATGGTCTTCCCTATGCCATATGGTGCTGTAGCAATGGTCTTCCCTATGCCATACGGTGCTGTAGCAGGTCAGCAGCCAAACAGGTAACAGCATTGTTGTCAGTACTTGCTGAGTAGTCAACAAGTAGTCAACAAATAAGTTAATTGTAATGTTTTTCTAAAGACAGTTCCTCTATGTCAGCCTTTTGAAAGACAGCATTATTGCAGAACTGTTAAGATTGTTTAACTTGTCAAAAAAGACTGAGACAGTATCTAGTGTCAATGACCAGAATCAGGGCTATTTTTTTAGGCTGACGAGTAATGTAATGTGATAGTAAACACTCTATAATGTGATGTAATAGTTTGAGGAATCACAATAATGTTCTCGCTGATGTGCTATTAAAGAACACAGATTTTGAAATGTTTACTACCTGGATTACATCTATCAGATATGACTATGTCATGGACCGACATAGATTGATCAGAGCAATTCAATGGCAAATATCATGGAGGTCATGCAATAGGTTTATATACTTTTTTTTTAAACAATGGACACAGATGATACAAGACAGTAGATAATTCGTAGGCCCAGAGTCCTGTCTATAATTGTTTCAGCTCCCTAGTAGGCAAAGGTGATCCTAGCTGTGTTACAATACAAGGTTTAGTAGTCATGCAAAGAACATTATTCTATTTTTATAGACAGTAATAACATTCAGTGGTACTAAATAAATAAAAATCAGCGCATAATAGATCGAGAAACCGTCTTCTAGACATACAGAAATGGCAACTACATTCTGACGACTTGTACAGTTAAACAATTGCCTGCGTGCAATAGATGTGTGAAACAATTTGTGAAATGATAAAAACGATAACAGTCAAAATGTTGTACCAGGTGAAGGATAAATAGCACGTCTCATGGCATATACAATTCACACGCTTTGTTCAGAAAACATCAAGGTGTCGTTAATCTTGCAAGAATCCATACTGAAACAGAAAGAAATCCAATACGCAGGCTAGTTTTTCCAAAAGTGACCGTAGATTTCAACATTGCATTTAACTTAACTGATTGTTCGTTTTTTAAAACCAGAGTAATTGTAAGGCGGCGGGCCTAAAAACTTATAATATGTAATCACTTAAGTCTACTCCCGAACACTGCATGTCATTCATACTGAGCCTTTTGTTGGATTCCCAAATGCCCAATCAACACCCTGGTGACGCTATTACGATGTCATAGCCTACACAGGAGCGGAAATTTCTCTTAACGTGCTGATATAACCATAACGCCAGTTCTGTCTAAACGTGCCGTGGTAAAGATTATCACAACGTATCATAAAATCCGTACTTACCTAATTTATTACAGTAAATGTCTTTTTCCCGTTCCGCACATAAGTGATACATTTCTTAATGTTTCACAGAGGGGCAATGTTCAGATTCACACATACCATTTGCACCAACAGAAAACTCTCGAGGAGCGCAGCTGTCTCCACCCAGGAAGTTGGGTCACAAAACCAGTTCGAGCACGCTATGTAGAGCGCGCTCCAATGCCTTCACACTGCGGCTGTACTTGTGCGTCAAAACAAGTGCTGCGCTGCAGATACGCAAATATTCGATATTCTTGGATGGAACCTTCGCGAATATGGAAGAGGATTTTGCGGTCAATCCCTAATTTGTAATTTATGTTCAGCACAGCTTGAACGCCTATTAGGAAAACCTGGTGACATTCAGTTCTGATACTTAATACACACTTGAACCCCTGAAAAACAAGAATGACGCACCTAGTTAATTACGTAACTATATTAACTATGTAAAATGGTTAAATTATTGTTGATGCATATTATTCATGATCATCTGTTTGAGCATGATCAACGTGCTGGAACTTCAAAACCCTAACCAATAACTGATTTATCTTTAATTATAGCAGTTATCTAGGCTGTTGCCATGAATCTTGGGCCCCCTGAAAATATATATGTTTTGGCCACGTCACTTATAACCATTGATATTATTATGATCAGTGGGCCTTGCCACCTTTCCCTATGTTAGCAAAAACCCTGAAGGTTACATCTTCACAATACTTTACACCAAGCTAATTAACAAACCAAAAGCATCACAGAACGGTCTATAACGTGACCACACCCGAACTAAGAGTATTGGTGCCTCACCTCCAGTAAATAATTGTGACAACCTTTGAGATATTATGAACAACATAAATTAACACTTTATTTTTCCTCTCATCACCCCCAAAAATGTACCGCTATTTTGGAACATTTTCCACATCAATCTGGGAGAGTACTTTGATGCGTTTGGGCATGGCCACAATAATCTCCACCCCTCCCATCCTTCTCTTCCCTTGGTTGGTGGGTACTGTCTGGGTGCTAGGGTCCTTTTGAGCCCCCATGGTCTCACTCTGAGCCTGCAGAATGTCCAGTTTTTGCTTGAGCTCTTGTAGGAAGTCAGTGTCCTTAATGTGGCCCACGTTGTCCATTATGGATGTGAGTTTGGCCATACACTCCCTCTGCAGTTCTCCTCTCTCCTGTGGACCCAGAGAGGCCTGTGGAAGCTGTGGAGTTTGAGGAGGCAACGTTTCTTCAGGGCCCTCCCACTCAAGGCAGGAGCCTGGGAAAGCAGGGGAGAGATGCAACAAGCCGTCGAGGGATTCATCCATTTCCTCCTTTGTCGAGGTGATGTCTTCTGTGTGTAAAAGCAGCTTCAGCAGTGGATGGTCTCTATATTTGGGACAGAGGTGCTCCCAGGTCCAGCTGGGCTCGGACCTGAAGACGTGACAGAAGTGTTTGCAGGGCAGGCGCTGGTTCCCCCACGCCTGACACTCACAGCTGGGCCAGACGGACTCTGACCCGAAGCTGACCAGGTGGGCCAGCCCTGACACAGTCTCCGTCCGGCTCGTCACCCTGAAGGTTCCGGCATCGGTGGCCTGTTCCACCAGGACGTCGGAGTCCTGCTCGGCAGCGGACATGCTGTCCATCACATGGGCCACAATGCTCCAGGGGCGGTACCACAGGAAGGGAGGCACAGCCGGGTCCAAGCTGTAGTCCCTGCAGGACTGGCTGTTGAGGTCCATGTACCTGGAGGTTCAGGGAGCAACGGAAGTTCTTAGGTGACACACTGCTATATATTTTGTAAAATGTTCAACTGTAAATGTTGTGAGATGTTTTCAAACCTCAAAATTAGACTAATGTCCACCTTTCGTGCTAGTGGTTGTGCAGGCCAAGCTACTTGTGGTGAACAATTAACTAATTTGATTGGTGTGATTAAATAAACTGAACCAACGCTACATAAAGATCATTTTCTGACCCCTCCAGAAACTTTCATTAGTAGATAGGTTACAAAGTCAGCTACATTGAAGGCTCTGCCAAGACAACGGCTCTGACAGCATTTACCGACTTCTACCTCTCAATTCTGTGTCCACTTTCTTTTAAAAAAAATTCTAAAAGAACACAGTACCACTCGGGGGTTGTGCTATTACAGCTTACAACCCACTTTCATAAAAGACCAGTTCATGGCTGAATGAGGAGGGACAGGTGGTGGGAGAAAAAAAAAGTTCAACAGAAAAAGAGCTGCCAGCATAACATGGTATTTGCAGGAGATCACAAGGTGAACTGCATTGCTACAATTTTTTTTAAAATTGATTTCAACTGAAACCGTAATCTCAACTAAATTCTATGTTTTAGTCATTCAGCAGACACACTTATCCGGAGAAACTGATAAATATAATGTAATACTAGAAATGACATCACTCAAAATAAATGTAAACAGATCTGGAATTTAAAGATGGTTGATTTCAATATATACTTAGACGGAATCATAACTCAACAGAAGCACTTTGGATAGCAAGTGCTATTCTAAAATGGTCTTACCTTTGGTGTATCTGTGGAAAGTAGCTGTCAACAATAAATTGCAACATTTGGCTCAAGGTGTCCTTTCTATGGACCTTCATGTCGTTGTGTGTAAAAAACTTGCTCTGCATCTCCAGACCGCCATTTACCACAGAGACAAAGTTGACAATGTTAGCCCTCACGGCGTTCGCCCATCTCTGAATGAAAAACAAACACAAGAGCATGTAGATAGCCCTTTTTGTGAAGTAAAAAGACACTTCAGCAAACTACTGGCAACATTCAATACATGTGGCTCAGCCATGTGGTCTGTTTTAGGATTAATCAACTAATCAACTGGTCTGAGATCTGTTTTCCCTCTAACCACTCTGACCTTGGTTAATACTGAGGTGAAGACAGAGCTGGTCCAGGATGTTCCCCCCTGGCCTCTTTGATGTAATTAATTGGCATGTGCACTACAAACCTTCTCCTCTGACAGCCACTTATTAGTGAACCAGTTCTTGAAAAGTTGTCTCTTCTCCTGCCAGATGAGGCTCTGCTGTAGGCGTTCTACTGCCCCCAGGTGTTGCTCTTTGGTCAGGGCTTCGGCTATGGACTTCATCATAGCAAAGATCCCCTGTGGGTTTGTGATTGCTCGGGAGCGATTGCTCAGCCATTTGGTCCAGGTTCTCTCCCGCAGGTGATCGCTAAAGACGGCCTGTGCTCCTGAGATCGGAAAGAGCAATAGTCCATTGTTAGCAGACTGTTAACCCCTCAGACTAGACCTCAGAAACAGAAGCAGCGATTTTTGTTAGCGCTTGACAAAGCTAGTTGGCCCCACCCTTGTTCACCTGTGAATGTAGCCTCTACCGCCTTGATCTCCACCGGGCAGTGTTCTGTGAGAACGTGAGTGGGGTTCCAGCCCCGGTTCCACTGCCGGAACACCCCCAGCGCTTCCCCCAGGGTTTCGACACTCTTGCACTGCACAACGAACAGGCCGACGGGCACCAAGCTCACGTTGGTACGCACACACAGGAAGTAGACGGGCAGGGGGAAGCGCGTCCTCTTGTAGGCCGCGTCCAGGAAGCACACCTCTCGGCCGTACTGCCGGATCAGCTGACGCTGCCAGTCGGTCTGGTAGCACAGCAGCAGGTTCTTGCTCTCCCATTGGACCCTCAGCAGGAAGTTGGTTCTCGGAGCGTCCGCCTTCCAATTCTCGGCCAATGTCTAAGGGTGAGACCGAAGTCGGAGTGATGTAAGGGCTACAGAGGTGTTTATTTATTCATGATTAATAAGCAATAATTGGTCATCTGGCACAGACCAGAGAAAATGAGGGGGTAAAACTGAGCAATGTTTTAGAAGCCAGAAGGGTGGCTAGTGGGTGGAGGTAAGTCTCACCAAAACTGAACCGCAGAGACACAACATGTCAAATGTCTGAAGAGCAAGACATGTGAGCCATTTTGGCTGCTGTCAAGAAGCAGATGACAAACAGCTGAACAGGATGAAGGTGGACAAGCCAAAGGTGGTCTTTGCTAACTAAGGTTGAACCATTGTCCCTCTTCATGGGCTGGGATGTTATCTGAAATACTATTCAAGAAGGTAGTGTCTCAAAAGTTTGGGGAAAATGCTCAGTGACTCTGAGAGTTACGCTCCTGTCAATGAAAATGCTCAGTGACTCTGAGAGTTACGCTCCTGTCAATAAAAATGTTCAGTGACTCAGAGTTGCCCCCCTCTTCCTGCTCTTCCCTATGTGTGGAAACATCACAGAGGTCTTATTAAATATTATCTGGAGAATCAAGATGTCACGTGACTTCAAACTTTGAGTACTGCAACAGCCTGCAAAATCTCTGTCTCATTCACTGACATAACAATGGTTTCAGAATTATATATAGGTTAAAGGCCCTTTTAACCACACATTTACACATTGGCCTACTACCCTCACACCCTTGTTATAAATTGCGCAAAGCACAAATTAACATGGAAAATTATACACAACTGACCTTAGCGAGAGAGACGTTACTGGATTCTTGAGCGTAGCTGTCAATGACACCTGACATACTTCAAAACACCTGCATGGGCATTTTCAGAATCAGCTAACTAAATAACATTACAGCAACTGGTCAGTGAACGGAACTGCTGACTCGATGACATGGCATACAACCAGTGGTTGTGGTGACGCGGCCATTGCTGTGGAATGTGCTCTTTGTCACCATTTACATCCAAGACAGTTGCTCAAAATGGAGGCAGAGTTAATGGGAATGATTCGCGAGTGATGACTGGTTAGTGGATTAGGCCAATGAATAACGCCCCAAGAGTTTGTCCCTGCCTTATTGGCTCACCAAGAACATGCATGAAGCGTTGCCCCGCCAGACTCTTAGCACACTTAGTAACAACCACACTGTTCACTAACTGCATTGAAATACACACGGCTGTCACGACAAGACGCTAAAGCCCGTTTTAAAAAGGTAATAAAATATTTGATTAATATCTGTGCTAGACGGTCTGCAACACGTCGTTCTCACCAGCAGGTTAACGAGGTCTATTTTGCTGTAGTGCTCCTCCGCGATGACCTGAGCCACAGTCGCTTGGATGGTTTTCTCCGTGGGAAAGAAGCACCTCAGAGGCGGAGGGGTTGTGTCTCGGAACAGCTCGGTCCGCACGTACTGGAGCATGTGGCTTTTCACCTCCTTCACCCTCCTCACCCCCTGCTGGACCACCGTTCGTATGTAACCTTTGACCCTGTCGTCCATTTCATCAGCACCCTGGTACGGTAGGGAGACAGTGGTAGGAATTAAAGGAGAGTCATTCTCTTAATGGAACCTGTGTGCATTGCATTGACAAAGCTTGGATTTAAATAGCTCTCCACATTCCCAACAACATCAGCAGAGACAGTCATGAATGTCTTGAACTTTGTCCACCAGCTAGTACTGACTTGGCTGACAGCGACGTCATTGAGGGACATGTACTGTAGGCTTACTGGGTTATGTGGTGGTCCCACCTAGCTATCAAGTGAGGCAAAAATGTCCCTAATCACTGTCTTAGGGTTAGACACTTACTGGAATTGTGCAGGACATTTTCTGAGACTGAAGTTTTACAACACAGGTACACGAGAAACATAACCAGGCATACACTATGTAGCCTAAGCAGATACAGTCCAATGCACCAGTTCCCAGGGGAATATTAGAGTAATAATGACAGATGTACCTCTCCTATGGGGTGACCCTTGTGGTCACTGATACTGGGTATTTTGAGGAAATACAGCATCTTCCACTGGACCGAGGCAGGAGCCGTCTGGAGAGCTTGTTTGATGGAAATAGACATGACTCTCCTCAACCGTGATGTGTCCTTCTCCAACTGTGGCACAGGGTGGCACAAGCGCGGACGCACGCACACCCATACACACATACACACACACACACACACACACACACACACACACACACACACACACACACACAGGTATTTATATAATTGAACTAGTCAAAGGTGCCTAATCATGTTGATGATGTATATTATATAAACTCTTGAAGTACTGTCAAGTCTCAGCTGCTATGTGTTTTGTATGTACCAAACGTCACCACACGAAGATCCCCTTTAAGGAAATAAATACTATTTACATTTTAACAGTTTGATCGTATTAAGGCTGTACCTTAAATCCAGGGAACTTGACTATCCGGCTGATTGTGACTACAGCGGGACATGCTACCTTCTTGGTTTTCAGCAACAGGTTTCTTTTTGACTTGCCGTCTTTTTCCTGAAAGGTCGATATGAGTGACAGGTAAGCATGGAAATGTTGAGATGGGAACCCCACAACTAGAAGCATGGACGGAACCAGGGTCAAATTTACAAAGGACCCTTCACATTTGTCTCCATTTCACCTGTAACCCTCTGATTAACACAGTCGATAAAAAACACCTTCAAGGAAAAACTATAAAAATAAGAATGGTCGAATGGGGCCCACAGCTCCTTTAGCAAAAAACTCTTCCATCTTTCCTAACAAAAAACAAACACCTGCCTGAAGAAATAGCTTTATAGTGTTACTATAGTTAGGCCTTTAGAGCACAAAACAACCCATAATAATTCACATGGAACTGAGTGTTCACAGAACGTCATAGATATTAGCACCCTTTGAGCCTCAAGATATTGCCTCTTCTTCACTCCACACTTTCCCCGGCCACGGTGGCATCCCATCAGCTTGTGTCCGATGAACATGAAGGGTATACCATCAAAGGGGATACAGGGAGTACCCTTGCCGTACTTCCATTCCCAGTATAGCCTGATCTTGTGGTCCTGGGGTTTCCAGCCTATTCAGCGTAACAGATTGAAAGTGAGTTTACCATGTATCAAACAGAACCAACGTGAAGGTGTAGTAACAGAGAAAACATGTGGTAATTATACCATCCAATAATAGTTCGCTCTGCAGAACATAGGTCAGGTATTAGATGAATTTATGAAGAATCAATAATGATTGTAGGTAATGTAGTTCAGTATAGTATGGAATAACAAGGACTCAAATGTAGTCTGACAATCTTGACTGGTTTACGGTCTGTAGCATGATCAACGCAAGTTTTTTGCAACAACACACTCTTCGGCTAACTACGGATAAATTGCTTACTGTACCTTGGTCATTGAAGCGCTTCTGCACACGGTATGAAATATATTTCACACAGGTTACTTCTTCAACGTGTGATATATGCTTATTGACCTCTTCAATTGTTTCAAAAACAGTTTCATTGTTCATTTTTGCTTAGTAGCTGTAACCATTGTATAGGAATAGTCAAATTAATATACAAAATAACGTCTCAAAGTACTTGCCTAGCAAAGCTAAACTGTAAGCAGTAATGTTTTGGTGATATTGTTGCCTCACGCACGGATCCGTAGATCCGCCTTCATCAAGGTATGGTTCCTAATTGGTTTACCGCGATATCCATCACGAACATGTAAACAAACGATTGGTTCCAAACAGGAGCCAATCAACCTATGTCATCAGATTGCGACTCAGCCACGTTGACGACAACAAAATCGCAAGTTTGACAGGTGTGAATTTAAAAGATATCCCCTAAAAATGTTTCAACACTTTACAATTCGGATTATGAATCGCTGTCGTGGAATATATACTTTATCGCAATCCTGGTCTCAGTTATCAAGGCGAACACTACTGCATTTACGACCTCTTTCATCAGGATTCAGTCAATGCTTCACTTCACATTCAAGATACAGCAGTGGTTCGACTCTGCCAGTTGTTTTCTGTCAGTTTCGAAGATATGTCACTAAATATAAAGAATTCTCCACCACGACACACGTCAGCAACGATGCTATTGGAAAGATTAATTCAGAACATTACCATCTGATTTACACATGCAAGGTAATTGGTGAGCTTTTGATTGGAAAAGATATATATTTTTTACTTAATGTCGACAGTCAGTAATACTCTGGCTCCTGGGTTGCGTAGGGGCCCTCCTGGCCGGTACAGTCCAGTATGGGGGGATATCGTCAGCAGGGATTCGGTTGGGCGAGCAGTTGTCGCTAGAGTATGTGGATTGACAGGTAGATCCTACTCTGAGACTATGGACATGGGCCCTGGCATCATAATGTTACATTATTCACAACGGCTCTACTGATGAAATGTAAATTGTCTTTATGCAGGTGTGCTCAACTAGGTCAATGAAGAGGATATCCAAGGTAGCCTATCATAAAGGTGTTGTTCTAGTCACCTGTCCAGGATGTGAAAATCATCATATTATTGCTGACAACTTGGGTTGGTTTTCTGACCTGGAGGGAAAGAGGTTGGTGACAAACTTTGCTGAAGTTGTTAAAATGAAACATGCATGCAATAGCCTATTACAATATTAGGATGTTGTTAAGGATTAGCCCTTTTGTCACTGATATGCACAGAGATATGGAACTGTCTATGTTTTCCTGCTCCTATCACCTTTTCTGGTGTGCAAGTCTACTTACACCAAGACTTTGGAATAATTCCTTGATCTTTTGTCTCATTCATGATGTGGTATTTTCCTTACAGAAACATAGAGGAAATCCTTGCAGCGAAAGGAGAAAAGGTGAAGAGAGTAGAGGGAGAGGCAGCCTTTGAGGGCATTGCAGAAGAGTCTGGATACAAGGATTCAACACAGACTGCTCAGGATGCAGTAGAAAAGAAATCTACACCAGAGTCTGATGAATCAGGAAAAGCATGATTGTGTGCTTGGACATGTGCTTACATTGATTTATCCATAGACTGAGCACAGGAAGGACACCTTTTGAATGATAATTACAGGAGCTGGGACTAAATAAATGCTGTTTTGCTTTAGATATACCATTTTGTCATTATAACATGTTTATAATATCTTGTCAGACAGTGTTATCCCCGCTGGCGTAGCGTGGTGATGTCCGACTGGAGTGCAATGTATCCTTACAGGGCCCTCCTCCACCTCCACTGATAACCACATAGTCACTAGGGTCCTTGGTGACACCAATCCTATAACTACTGCACTGATCACACACATACAGAAAAAGCTGAGGCTGGCCATTCTTTTTGTGAAAATGTATTAACATCCAAAATCCCATATGGGTTCTGCTTATCCCAAATGTTTTGGTTCATCGTACAGTGTGTCCTGCAAAATATCCCTGGAAGCAATGCTATGAATCTACATGGAGGCTGGACATACTGTATAGTGCGCCTGTAAAAAAAAAAATCATAATCACCAAGGTCACCTAATCAAATCAAATACATTTTAATTATACAACAAAATTTGCAGATTAAAAACGTTTTGACATAAGTCAGGGGCAATAACTACTAAATCCATTTTGATTTCATATTATCTCACAAAAAAATTGGAAGATTGTATTGGGTGAATACCTTTGAGAGTCCTTGCTAAGTCAGACTCCATTTCACATTGACCTTTTGAGTTACATATTGTGTAGCCAAGTAATGTTTGATTTGCTCAGATTTTATTTGCTGTATACTTTTATTTTATAGTAAAAAATATATGAAAACCTGTGAGTTTTGAGTTGCTATATAACAAACACTGATTTATAATAAATGTGAAAATATTTTCCTATTTATTAACCTTTACACAGTGTAGGGGTGTAACTGTCTGCCTGTTTATGCATAAGAGCAGATTCGTTTTTATTTTTAGAGTTTGTATCTTGAATGACAAGTCTACCCAGAGAGATTTACTTCTATGAAGAAAATATAAGATATCTTAGAGCTTTAAGAGTGTTTTGTGAGACAGGAAGTCAGAAGAAGGCTGATGTACCTTGCTAACAGAACATCTGACTGCTAGGAATTTCTTATAAGAGTCCCGTTGATGAGGATTTATAGACTGACATCCCTTAGAATCCTGACTTTATTCTTCCTGGCTCTAGAAAGTTCCACAGTAGATATAAATGAGGATTACGATTGTCTTGAACTCACAGTAAAATCCTTACCTATTACACCTACTAATGTATTCACACAGTAACATATATCAACGTTTTTCCTGGCTTCCTGACACAGGTTTAATTAATTTCCCCCAAACTATAGCATGTGTATACTGGGGTACATGCAGTGGACCCAGGGCCAGAGTTCTGGGTTTTCCCGGATTACACCCCACACAAAAGAAATGCGATTTAAAGTCACTCCTCGGTCAACACACTCCAGTCTCTGACAATCTCCAAAAACCTTTAATTTCTTTACAACAACCTATATATCTGTTGTTAATGTCTCATTAATATCTATGTTTTAATGTATTTGTTTACGGTTAATCTGCACTCATAATATTTTAAAACTATACTTTTTGCTCTTATTGACTCTTTTTTGCGTACCTCTTCAACTAATACATTGGTTATGCATTTTCAAAAAAATATTAGAAAAAGGTCTCTATATTCAGTACATTTAATTATTGTGTGATATATTGTTGATAGTAACCGCATCCCAATATTCAATTAATTATTGTAGTAAACAAAATGCCAGATGCTAATATCGTTGTAAAGATTATGTTGCCAAGATAAAACTTCATATCAACTCCTGAATATGCGATCGAAAAAAGTGTTCAATAGATGAACACAAAAACTGTCATTACTGGTAACAGCAGGGATATGTTTAGAAATTATTACACGTGTAGATTCTTCGGCGATGACATCTTTTTACGTCTTTCAGGACTCTTATTTTGATTTTTAGAACGGGAGAGCGCTTTTTCATGTTCTCGCGTTATTGCAATACGAACGCACTATTTGTTTTGTTAGCTAACTCTAGCTAACTCGAAAAATTAAGTGCAGTGAAATTGATGTGTGTATGCCGTTTTTCTTAAAATTGGCCAGTAATGACTGCGATCAGACCGCTTGAGATAGAGCGGCCAAGACACCGTCCGTTTCTAATTGGTGTTAGCGGAGGGACCGCCAGTGGCAAGGTAACTCACTAGCTACGGTAGCTAGTTATTTAGATAATTATTCACAGAAATATATGGATATGAAGGTTCAAGGTGGCTACATTACTTAGCTGTCTGGCTACTGTAATGTATATTAAAATGGTTATAGCTAAGCAAAGTTATCCTGCTGTCTGTGTCATAACCCTCGTTATCAACTAAATGTATGTCGTTACGTTGCTGTAAATGACATACTGTACGATTTCAGCATAGAACTGAAGTACTAACGTTAGGTCGCTAGGTACCTAGTCAATGTTAAGTTTCGTTTCCCCATGACCGGTGAGCTGATGCCCATGCATACATTTTTATGTAGCTTATAACGTTTGCTATTTAGCTAACCTAATAATTAATTACAGTTAAACTCCACAGTTATGTTGTTTTTATTAAGACATTACAGTCAGCGAACGTTAGATATACACAGCTGTCCGTATTGATGTATAATCATGATGTCAAACGACATGCAAGTAAAGCCACCCGGTCTCGTCCCAATTAATTCCATGTGATCTTTCATCACAAAGTCAAGGACACCTTTGCTCACAATTCCTGGATGCAATGCAAAACTCATATAACCTTTGAATACATACTACCCTAAACTCTACTCTTAAATCTTTGTAGTCAACAGTATGTGCCAAAATCATGGAGTTACTTGGCCAGAACAAGGTGGACCATCGACAGAGGAAAGTTGCCATCGTCAGCCAAGACAGCTTTTACAGAGTCTTGACACCTGACCAGAAGGCCAAGGCCCTCAAGGGACAGTATAACTTTGACCACCCAGGTATTACAGGCTTGTATCTATTCTGTAATAACACAAAGTTAATGATGGTAATAACAAATGCTCATGCTAGAAACAGAAGTTACTTATGTTCTGTGCTGGAGGCTTGTGTAGCAGTCTTAGGTCTTCTCTCTGGCCCCCACATGCCCCCAAAAAACATATTCAAACACCAGACTGTGCTATTGGATTAATATCCTTACTGTTTGTTACAGATGCTTTCGACAATGAGCTGATGTACCAAACCCTGAAGGATATTGTAGAGGGTAGAGTGGTTGAGGTGCCAACATATGACTTTGTCACCCATTCCAGGTGAGAGGCAAACATTTTTGATGAAAATCACTACATTCTCAAGTAGTGCTTAAGTGGTCACTGAAGTGTCTTACGTCGGGTAACTTTAGATACTTCCTTTGAGATACTATGGGATAGCATCCCGGTCTCCATCTGATTCTCACTGGAAATAAATCATCCTGGAAATAGTATCCACTCCTTAAGAAAACACAAGTGTTTTCACGTTGTGTATCCAGACAGTAATAGTAACTAATTGCCATTACGCTATGAGATGGTGACCAAAGTCAGTCTCAATAAGGAACATCTTTGTGTACTTTACATCTGTTGCTGTGTTTGTTTCAGGCTGCAGGAGAGGATCACTGTGTACCCTGCAGATGTGGTTCTGTTTGAGGGGATCCTTGTGTTCTACTCTCAGGAAGTTAGGGACATGTTTCACATGAAGCTCTTTGTGGACACAGACTCTGATGTGAGACTCTCCCGACGAGGTACAACAAAGGCCCGAAAACCCCAGAAATCCATCTTCCATAGCCCTAGCCACAGTGCCTGAACATAAGCTACAACAACTCTTACACTTTGCCCAATTACAGTTTACATTGACACACACACACACACACACACACACGCACACTTCCCTTCCATACTCACACAGGCTGGCTATTCTGCTTTTACTTGCAGTTCTGCGGGACATGAAGAGAGGCAGGGATCTGGAGCAGATCCTCACCCAGTACACCACTTTCGTCAAGCCAGCCTTCGAGGAGTTCTGTCTGCCTGTAAATTTTCCGCAGTGACACACAAACATCCACCACCAAGGATAACAGATAATGGATCCTTTCATTTATTAGTAATAGACCGATATGACACATTTAACACTCAGTGAGATTTTGTAAGGTGACTAATTTATTACAGGTTCTACATGTAGTCTTTTGAGTGTTAGATATCAAATTGGGCTTACATTTTTTTTATCCCCCAGACCAAGAAGTATGCAGACGTCATAATTCCACGAGGAGTTGATAACATGGGTAATTTATAGGAATCTGAATCATACACTCTATAATATCTCTCCCTTCTTAATATCTGCCTATTTTAATAAATCAGTTTCTCTCTCCCTCAGTTGCAATCAACCTGATAGTGCAGCACATCCAGGACATCCTCAACGGGGACCTCTGTAAGTGGCAGCGTGGAGGCGCGCTTAGTGGGCATGGCCGGGGCTCCAAGCGGGCCATCTCGGAGCAGGGGGACCTGGCCAACAGAACCTCCAGCCTCCCCACGGTGAAGAGGATCATACTGGAGCCCAGCAGTCGTCCCCACTAAGGGGATGTCTGCCTGTCCCTGGACCTCAGGGTGGAGGCTGATGTAGCGGGGCCATCCAGGGTTGGGTGGGAGGACTGACCTGCCCTGACTCATCTGTGACACCTAAAGGATGTAGGGAGTATTTCTCAGAAATGGAATCCTGCAGGGGAAGGGGTTCATGACACGTCTGTAATTATTATTCATTAGCATAATGAGAAATGTACTGCAAGCATTACTGAAACAGTTAAAGCAATCACAAGCAACTCTTCCTTTCTTAAATGACTGTCTTCCGCATGTGTCGCTTGACCCTGAATTAGTTTGCCTCACTCTGTGGCTAAAGCAGGACTGAATGTCTGATGACAGAAGGAAAGTTGAAGTATGGAAAGCGGTTTTAATGTTATTTAGATGTCTTTTGATTTCTGCTTTGCACATTGTTCTACCGTTTTTTTATTCAAGGATAACCAATTAAGCTAGCTAAGCTAAACGTCATGTTACCATGATTCACTGTATTCGCTTTATTAAAGATGTTTGAAATATTATAAATGTATACAAATGTTAAAATCTGAAAATAGATATTAAATATTTTAGAAAAATTACAGATTTCATACAGTATTTATCACTTCAGTGTGTGCACTTTAATGTTTAGACTTTTTGCAATGTGAAATATTTGCTGGATGATATGTTGATTCTATGCTAAATTCATGCCTTAACTTTTTAGTTTGTCATTTCTTTAAGCATTTTCCAATGACTCTGACATTTAAGAAATATTCAGATACTACATTCACTGTCAGTCATTTATGGTTATTTTTTTACCCACATGAAATATTGTGGCTCAAACAACTTGCCAGGTCAACAGGTCTTCAGTCAGCAATTAATTAAAAAGTCATCTGAATTAAGGACGTCATCAGGTTGTTCAGCTTAAAGAGTAATAGTGGTCTCTATCGGTATAGAAAGGGAGCCGTTTTATTAGAGTTGGAGAGCACAGTGTGGTGAATTGGATGACACGATTATTCCAAAGGAATCATATTGAAGAACTACATACAATGGATTGACAAACACACCTGACCCTAGGTTCACTCACACACGCACACTCTGTCACACACACGCACGCTCACTCACACACACGTTTAACACTACAGGGACATCCAACTGATCACCTTACTCAAACATGGCACACGGTTGAATATGATGTACATAGATCACAGCATCTTCAGTAATTCTCTTTGTGTATTTTTTTGCTTTGCTTTTTTGAGTGCCCGTTTGCATGGCACTTATGGAGAAGCCGAGCGCCTCTCTTAATATCATAATAAACAGTCCTTTTAAAGAACAAAAGGAGCACTGTATCATAACCATACATGATTCAGAATTAAAACAACACAAATACACTGTTGGTACAAGTCCAGTCCTCTGTGGTCATCCACCAATCCTGACCTCTTGGATTCCCACAGTTCTCAGTCCAAAACCACATTGCTGCCTAGTGTGCACTGTCACATCAAAGTTCATAGCAGACTGTTCCGGATCAATGAGGGGGATTCCATGGGTACAAGGAAGAGTTTGAGGGAAGTCAAGTCAGAGAAGAAGGGGCTGAATCCAGGAGGACACACCGTAAAGGGAAGACAGGGGCTGGGCACAGTGGAGTTTTCACCTCACACACACACACACAAACATACACACACACACTCACTAACATACACACACACACTCACTAACATACACACACACACTCACTAACATACACACACACACTCACT